>JAULJZ010062653.1:0-13458 GCA_032270985.1 Heliamphora pulchella | reverse complement strand
TTGCAATTGAATGGCCAATTCAATTGTAATTGAATCTGCTATTGAAATCTGGACTTCAATGGCCAATTAAATTCACAAATTCCAACAGAGACAGAGAGAGAGAGAGAGACCTAGTGAGTTGTCCCATTTACTGTCAGTAGATGGGATGAGAGAACGTGCGTGATGAGGGTTATAAGTGTCATGAAAGGTGTAGGGCTCTTGCAGCCCCTCCTCCCCCTCGCCGCATAAGCATTAGAGTTACAGTTGTTATGTAGTTTTTGAGTGTTTTTTTAACAACATCGAATTTACTCATTCTACTTGTATTCTCACTAAATAGCTAGCGAAAAGTGTGTTTCCCGTAGACGTAGGTAGGATTTGTCGAACCATATAAAATTCTTGTGTCTTGATTCTCACTTGTGTTCCTAATTGTGTTATTATTTGTTATTGTTCGTATGATCTTAGTCATGTAGGGAATTGAACGATCGGTTTCTAATCCCCTAATAATTAATATCAGAACGTTGGAAATCAGTGCATAAAAGTGCTGATCTAATATGCCAAATTGCACTAAAGTATGTCTTGATTTTATGTTTATTAATACATTTTATTAGTGTGTTTGTGATTAGCATCAAATATGACAATATGGTAGAGAACCGAACTTAAAATGAGTCAAAAACTGTTAAATGGTCAAAACAATATTATTCCGGTTACATCTCGGGACCCAAAGGCTTAGCACCATGAGATCCAAGAGTGATAATTTATACATATAGCTCAACGTGCAAAAAATTTGGTAAAAGGTTCAACGGTGAAGAAAATAATATTTCAAAAGAAGTTCAGCAAAAAAACATACAAAAAATGTAAGAATAAAATTAGCATACCCTCACCATTTTGATCATAACTTTTTCTAATAAAGATACTTTGATATAAGAGTAGAATCATTGAAAAGTAAATTGGGACTACAATTTAGACACAAGAATGGCCATATTTAGAGTTCGAATGAAGGAGTTATGCTCGATTGAAGTCGGAACAACAAAGTTGCCGTAGTTTTATAAACATCCATTTGGAAGAAAATACGTGCGTTCGATGTCAAAGGGATTGACTCTGAATGTCAGAGGGAGAAGTAGAAAGAACGAAAGAGATAATCAGAAGGGACACGGGAACTACATATCTAAGTTACAAAAAGATCACAGTCTCAAGGTGGCAAGTAGAAATTTGATAGCTAGTAGAACTGTGGTCAGAAGAGTCACTTCAAAAAGATTGTAAGGCTCCGAAAAAACAAAGACACGTTACAAATCAATGGGGTAAGGTTACAATGAACCTTACTAATGATAAAAATATTGATGGTTTGATTTGTGCATTAGATTCGAGGACTGGATATTATATTGTTGAGTCGGGAACATCATTTTGTGTTACTCCTTGCATGGATATACTTTATAGTTATGTGAAGAGAAATTTCAAGAAGGTGCATTTGGGAAATGAGAAAGCTTACAATATTATTAGAAATGGTGATGTGTAGATCATTCAAGCCAATGATACATTATTAAAGCTGAAAGAATCTGATATTGTGATGTTGTTTGCACGAAATTCCTGAAAGATGTGCAAATGGTCATTTATCCTGGCCTGAGGTAGAAATGAGGTTATTTTTGTATTTATCATCGTATTCTTAAAATAAGATATTAGTAGCAGCATCTGGAGTAGATACCAATACGTGGCACTGAAGACTCAGTCACATGAGAAAGTAATGGTTCAAAAATGGAAGATACTTAGGATTGAATCAGTTGATTTGAATTTTCGTGAAGATTGTGTCTTTGGGATACAGATGAAAGTCAACTTTACAAATGATGTGATGACTCTAAAATTAGAGCGGCTGGAGCTGATTCATATCGATGTCTGAGGACCGTATCAGGTATTTTCTCTTGGTAGTTCATGGTATTTTGATACTTTTATTGATGATGCTACTAGAAAATTGTGGCTTTTCTTTTGTAATAATTAATTTGTATGTTTGGTATTCTTAAGAACTTGAATGTCTATCAAAAAAAATAAAAAACCTGAAATACTCTAGTTGAAAATCAAACATGTCAAAAATTAAAATAATATATTTTTAATTAAGTACCATAAAATTGACTAATTAAATAATTATTAATATTATTTTTATTTAATTTTAAAATTATTAAAATTTAATAATTTAATATCTTTAAATACAAGTAATAACTAGTATATATATATAAAACTTGGATAACATCTTGTTCCACTTGACTATGGAGTAATGTCTTCATTCCACAAGGACAAATCAAGTCCTCACTTATTCACACGTGATTGGCAGATGGTTGGTGGGTAGCAAATTTATTGTTGGTAGTTTATAAATTATAATTTATAATAAAAATTATGAGTATTGGTAAAAATTATACCTTGTAATTGAAATATAAAAAAATTACTTATAAATTATAACAAAAATTATAAATATTTTAAAAAATTTATAATTTATAATTAAAACTAATAATAAAAAATTAAAAACTACTAACATTAATATTTCCAAACTCCCCATTATGAGATTATTTTCCTGATGTATGGCGTGGGTGAGTGTTGGTGAAAAAATTATTATAAAACAAATATAATAAATACCGTGAAATCTTACAATGATGGCAGTAAAATTTATCTCAAAAGTGAACTTTAGATGAATCTTTTTCGTTTTTATTTTTTATTTCATGTAATATTTTGAGATTTTCGTATTAATTATATTAATTTAAAAAATAACTTTTTGGTTGTTATTGTAATTAATTTTATAAAATTTTCATACAATTTCTCGAAGTGTACATATTGGTTGCACTAATTTTAAAATAATTATTATTTTAGTTATTAGTTTAAAAAATTGTTTTAAAAATATCATGAACAATGAAAGTCTTACTAATAGTGAAATTTATTGGTTGCACTGATAATGAAATTTATCGATCAATAAAATATCATAAACAGCGAAATTTTCATTAATACTGAGATTTATTGGCATGAAATTTTTTTTTTCTTTTTTTTTTATAAAGAATTGATATCCTTCATGAGATTATTAAATTGAAAGATTAAGAGTTGTTCTTGTTGCCAGTAATCTCTCAACAAATCACCACAATTTAAACACTCAGAATTCTAATAAAATATCTAAATATATACAAATAAAAACTAATGCAGCATATAGGCCACTAAGGTCCTGATTTGAAATTTTGATTTTTTTAATTTTTTAGTTAAAAATATCAAAAACTCAAGATTACCTGTTTGGTAAAAAAGCAAAAACGCTAAAAAATAAAAAAATCAAATTAAAGCACAAATTCTCAGAATATTTTATTCAAAACTTTCACCATTTTTAAAATACAATAATACAATTTATTCATAACTTATTTACTACTACTACCAACTACATATAATTTTTATATCAAATATATAGAAAGATAAAAATATTCACTTTAAACCAGAAGCAAAAAAATTATTTTTTTTATCCAAACAAATTACTATGAACTTAATTTAACTTTTTAGATAAAAATATAAAAAAAATAAAAAAATTTAACTTTTAAACTAATTGTTAATCAAGACCTAAATATGTCTCTTAGCAAGGCCTATCCAAATAATTCTTACATATAAATAGGGTATTTATCATATTTTACTTAAGCCCTGCTTAGAGTAATTATTTATTTATTTTACTTATTATTATTTTAAATAAAATAATTTTAACATTTATTCAAATTATTGGGAATATTTGACAAAGTTACTGTTAATAACTTTTAATTTTTTGGTACTAATTTTAATTATAAATTATAAATTTTTACAAGCACTAACAATTTCTACTATAACTTAAGACTCGATTGAAAATTAGCTTAAAAGCTAGTTTTCTTATTTTGTGTTTTTAGACAAAAAGATAAATTTGGTTTAAAGTAGTTTGCTTGATAAGTTAGTTTTTTTTTAAGTTGGTTCTTTGATAAAAAAGTTGATTTTTTTTTGTTTTTTGTACAAGGTGAACAATTTTATCTTTTCATGTATTTGATATTAGCTATTATATCTAGTTGGTGGTTGTAATAAATAAATTATGAAGAAGAAATATTATTGTATTTTAAAAGTGATGAGAGTTTGGATAAAATATTATGGAGTTTTTATGTTTTAATTTGACTTTTTAACTTTTTATTTTTTGTCGAACAAGCAATCTTAATCTTTTAGCATTTTTAGCAAAAAAATTAAGAACACAAAGTAACCAATCAGGGCCTTAATTATAAATATTTTTTCTTTTATTTCAATTATAAATTATAAATTTTATCACTCATTCACAATTTTACTATAAATTACAATCTATAAGATACTAGTTTTTGTAATGACAAACTAAACTATTATAATTTTGATTCTTTTTATCAAAATGATTTAGAAAAAAAATTAATTAAAATATAAAAAATTCAGAAAAATATTAAAAATAAAACAGAATTATTTAGTGGATGAAGGGCAAGGCCACGTGCACAAGAATCCTGGGACCGGGGGGTTGGTTGTTAACCAAGGGAGCACGACAGAGAGTAAAAACAACGGGTCCCACACTGCAGAGCGCCGTAGGTGGAGGGCGGCGGAGGGTGTTTCAAACTTGTCGTCACGCGCAAGTCGCAACCCTCGTGGACATCTTTATCTTTAGGCTTAGTTCGATATAATTGGTTACAATTTTTTTATTCTTGTTTTTTTTTATATTTTATTGAAGTTTTGTAATTGTAGCGTTTTTCTTATATGAGTTGAAAAAAAAATCAGCAAAAGTATAAATAAATTAATAAATATTTTCTATTTTTCTTTGTACTCAGTATTTTTTTTTTTTTTGCATATTTTGTTAAAAAATTTAATTTTTCAGTTTTCACGATTTAATAAAGTAAGAAACCTGATCAAAGGATAAAAAGATTATACTAAAAATAAAAACAAGCAATGGTGGTGTTTGATAATGCTAAATAGTTTATAAATTGTAACTTGTAGTAAAAATTGTGAGTGTTTGATAAAACTTGTAATTTGTAACTGAAATAGAAGAAAAAGTAATTATAAATTATAGTAAAAATTATGAACGTTCGAAAAATTTTATAATTTATAACTAAAATTAACTTTTTAACATTTTACTTTTTTACTTTTTTGCATAAAATTCATATTTATATATTTTTTAAAATTATCATAATTTTTAGTGTAAATTACATGACCTCAATTCAGGTTAATTAAAAATACAAAAATCTCATATAAAGTATATGAAATGACACTAACATTTATTATATTTTAGATTTTTCTTCTGTTAGTTGACTGTCAAAACGTGTAACGAAACGTGATAATATTATCAATTATTTCACAATTAATTTCTTTTCTACCCTTATTTTTATTATTAATTCTCAATATTACCCCTTATCAAATAATAATAATAATAATAATAACAATAATAATTAAAATCTTTAAAATATACGTTACTGTCCACCTCATCTTCTTCTCTTTTGTTTATAGAATCTTCCATTGATGGATAGATCTGAAGACTCATATCAAACCAGTGGAGCTTGCCCACTCTTTTTTTTTTTTATAACATTTTTTTCTTTTATTAATGAAATAAGAGTACAACAGTCGGATCACAAAGGGTTAGAGAAAGGACAAATAGGCACAACGGCCTTTTATAAGTTTTTAATGGGCCATAATAATCTCTAAATTCAGCTAAAACCCAAATTGTCACACTTATCGACGATATCTACTGGAGAAGAAGCGACAATCACATATTCACCCTACTTTTTCTGTGAATCAGACCGAAGAATACCATAAACTCCCATTGTGAGGAGAGAAAAACTCGCACCATTGACGAAAAAATAACCTCCATACAAGAGGAATGAGCAAAGAACACCAAACAGATATAAAAAATAAAGAAAAAAATAAAATAAAACAAGAGAGACAGATCACGACATAACAAAAACACAGAAAGAAAACGAGTAAGACACCGACCTAAACGAGAGGACAAACCACCACAGGGCAGATCTAGCCAACATACGGAGTAGATTTGGTCAGAGCATTCCTATCGGAGTAGATTTGGCCAGAAAATCACGCGCATAACAGATCTAGCCGTCGTAGCATCCTGTCGGAGCAGATCTACACAACACATGCACAAAAATGTGATTTATTAATGTACCGAGAAAATCACGAGAGAGAGAGAGAGAGAGGTGATTGGGAGGACGAAATGAGGGCTGGATCCTCCTCCTCTCGTCGGTCAAATCTACTGGTAAGAGAAAAAAGTACGAGAGAAAGGAATCTGATAACAGGAGAAAAGCTGTTATCACAACAAGCATGCCCAATCTTTTTGTTGCTAATACATTCTCTCTCTCTCTCTCTCTCTCTCTTACCACCAACACCCAAAGCCACCACAACCACCTAAAGCTAAAACCACCACTGCCATTACAATTCAAAATGAAAATTGTTGCCTCCTCTAACACCAACCAAAATTGCCATTGCATCACCCCCCCAAGATGAAAATAACACCACAATCCCTAATATGCGTTCTTATAATTGTTGTTGTTGTTGTTGGTTTTTTTTTTTTACGTGGAATTCGAGTTTTTCTTGTCTCTTCCAAGCTAAGATTAAATATTAAAATTTTGTTGGGTTAAATTGTAAAGATCCTAAGATTGTGTCTATAATTTTAGTCAAAAAATATATGAACGAAAAAATGACGAAACAGACTCCAAATTAAAATTTTTGATATCGAACAATCAAAAATAAAACCTGATAATGCTCCCAAAGTTAGTTTTAGGATTATACCTTTTGAAATCTAGTTTGATGATTTCGGTTGCTACAACAATTTTTAGTCAACGATCCGCCGCAATTTTTGACTTCTAGCCAAATCTCTAACACAAGCTTTCTGCTGTATTTCCGAATGGCAAATACAAACAAATTGTAAGATTTGATCAATCGTGTTCTTTAAAATCTGTCTAGTTACATGCTTTTTGGATTCACGTGACGCGAAAACTCTCAAACATTATATGGAATATATATGGTGGCTAGGTTTTATAACAGTATATAAATAGGCTATAGCATGGACCTGTAGAGTAAATAAGATATGGACTTCCAATGTAATTATGAAATCTTGTCTCAACTTAGAAGCAATTTTATAAAAATATAAATTATAATTACTTTCACTAACGAATTATAATTGCACTCTGAACCTTATTTTTAAAATTGTAGTATTCAAGCTTTCGTTATTAAATATTTATTTATTCCCCTCACGTAAAGATTACAGATACCTGCCGATTAAATTAATAAATAAATTTTAATTTTATACTGCAAGAAATTATAAAATAAATTAAGATTTATTCAGAAATTAAAACAATACATAATTTGATTTAACATTGCAATAAATTACAAATAAATTTAAATTTTATACTGCAAAAAATTATAAAATAAATTAAAATTCATACAAAAATTAAAACAATTCATAATTTGATTTAACACTGTATTAAATTACAAATAAATTTAAATTTTTTATTGCAATAAATTATAAAATAAATTAAAATTCATACAGAAATTAAAACAATACATAATTTGATTTAACAATGAAATAAATTACAAAAAAATTTAAATCTTATACTGTAACAAATTATAAAATAAATTAAAATTCATACAAAATTAAAACAATACATAAAAGAGTTCTAACATTTAATAAGTAATTCCAAACAATACATAAGGAAATTCTTTCAACAAGGATTGTGCACATAAAAGAAACATAGAGAACACTATATATAGATGGCTGCTCGTGGACAATAGGCAAAATTGACATTCAAAATTATAGTATATTGCATTTGATTGATGACTGCCACGTTTGAGGGGTAAAATAAAAATAAAATTTTATGTGATTGCTGACACAAACAGTTATAGATGGAACTTAACGGTTTAGATTAGTATGTAACAATATTTCAAGTTATAAGGGAAGTGAATGTAATTTGTTTCAAAAAATAAAATTAATTATATTTAATTAAAATCTCAAAAGAAATCAATATAATTTATTCTATTATTTTTATATTTTTTTTTCTTCGATTGGTACAAGTCATTAACTGTTAGAATAAGAAGGAAGAAGGAAATACGAAAGAAGCAATGATTTTTCAATTAAAATTTAATATTTAAGAAGGAATCATCAGAAGAAGGAAATACGAAAGAAGCAATAATTTTTCAATTAAAATTTAATATTTTTTATATTTATTTATTTTCATTAAATATCTAGATTAGTCATTTTTTAAAAATTTAGTTATAAATAAATTAGAAAAAGAAATATTTGTTCAAACTAAGTAAAAAACTTGTGTATGTTAAATCTATATTTGTTTAAAAAATATTCGTTCAATATAATTTAGATACGATATTTTTCGTGCACAATTATAAATGAAGCATAATGATCAACATGATAATTTAAATATCTTTTAAAGAAAAATTTGAGCCTAAGTATCTATCCTAATTTAATTAGTTCAAAAGCTAAGTTAACAAACAACTTACTCTGAACCTAATTTAACTTTTTGACCAAATATTTAAAAAAATAAAAAAACTAAACTTTTAAACTAATTGCTAATTAAGGCCAAAGTATCTATCCTAAAAACACATTAAACAAGTAATGAATATATTACAAACATTTGGCTTGATTTAAAAACGAGATTGTTAAAAAAAGCAATTGATAAAAGAGTTCAATAAATAAAGAAAAAGAATGTCAAATTGTTTATAATATTTTATTTGAGATAAGTTTTTAAAATTTTTATAATTTTCGTTCGAATGTATCTTTCCTCTTTTATTTAAAAATTATAGTATTTAAAAATAATAGAGTTAATTTTTTGTATTGAACATAGTATAATTAATTTGTTAACAAAAATACATCTTTTGAATTAGAAGGCTTCATTTAATAACCGCTGTAGATTGAGTAAAATTAGTAGTGAGATGAAATTAATAATAAGGTGGGATTATGAATGAGGTGGGATTAATTTTTTTTGTATTTGATTTTAGTAGAATTAAATAATGAATTATAGAAACTCGTGTTTGATTTCAGTGGAAATAAATAGTGTGAGATTTGATTAAATTTATAAATTTTTAATGCTATCCTTGTACTAAAAAACTAATAAATATATTTTAATTTTTATATTAGCTACTAAGTTAATTTTATAAATTAACTTAAATAAGGTAATAAGTTAAATTTTATGTTATTTATTATAATATTTTTTTTATTTTTTAATTAATTTTATAAAAATTTCAAATTCACTTCTTGGATTAAATAAATTAGAACGTATAAGTTAATAAGTTAATTTTTTAATATTAATATTAAAATTACTTAATATTAATATTAATATAAAATACAATAAATTACTTAATATTAAAATTAAGTTAAATAAACTAATTTACCGTCGTATTAAATAAATAATAAAACAATCTTTTTTCTCCTCAAAATGTTTCTTTTTTATTAATTTTTTTTAAATCTTTCTTTTAAAATCTTTTAAAATATGTTCTTTTTTAATTAATTTTTTTATTAATTTTTTCTATTTCTTTCAAATGAAGGTAAAATCGTCTACAAATATTGAATTCACTCGGACTGAATTACTAATATTAAGTTGGAGGTGAGATTATAAAAGCCAGCTCTGATTGGATTAATAGTTGGATCGGACTGTTGGTCCAGCCCATCTGATACAAAGTAAACATAGGATAACACATAGCTATGGGATTGAGAATCCAATCCCAAATCTTCCAATGGACTAAGAATCCAATTACACCTCTTACAATGGACATCAAACATGTCCTAAATATACTTTTTCATTAAAAAAAACTTTTTTTTTTTGGGTTTGCCAACTATGGTGATGCTTGACATTGTTAAAATTAGTAGTTTATAAATTATAATTTGTAGCAGTAGTTGTGAGTATTTGGTAAATATTATAATTTGTAACTAAACTAGAATAAAAAATAATTATAACTTGTAGTAGAAATTGTAGTTATTTATAAAAATTTATAGCTTATGGTCCTAATGGGGGAATGTTGCTTTTTGGTTTATTGGTTTATTTAATATTATAGATTTTTCGTTTTTAGTTAATTGTTTTCATTATTTAGGTAAACTATTATACTTTTTAGATTCTTCTAATTGAGATGAATTGAAAAAGTAAATTTTTTATACTAAAATATAAAAAAAAATTCAAAAAAAAAAAAACAAAAATATGTTAATAAGCCAAATTGAATGTTGCTTATTTTCGTATTTAGTTAATTTTTTTAATCTTTTGATCAAAATTTTTTATTTTTCGAATTTATTTCATCGAGAAATTTGAGAAAATAAAAAAAAATAGTTAAAAATTAAAAAAATTCAAAATAGACAAAAATAAACAAAATAAACACATTTAACTCATTCAAGACCTATATTTAAAATTAACAGTAAAAAATTATTTATTTATGACAAAAAAAATCGAATTATTTTTATAAAAAAGCAAATTTATTTTTATTTGGGGAAAAACGACAAAAAATAATGACGCTATAAAAGCCAAAAATGCGCCGTTGTCGTGATGAGGCTTAATAGATCCAACGGTACGGAATGGATGAATTGTCGCCATCGGATGACGTTGACAAAAGTCGCGCTCTGTATTCTGAAATGATGGCTTGGAAGCCAAAGCTGCTGTAACAGTTTTGGGAGCTGTGTTACTATGTGACCGATTTACATTTATAACCTAAATCTAGCATCAGCATGCCATCAAATCTCCCCCGCCCCCCGCCCCCCCCAGATGATTACTTGATTTGACAAATAATGATTTCAATACTTTTTTTAATTAAAAAACAATTATTGCTGGTTTTACTAAATTTTATCATTTTTTAATAAATAAAATAGAGAGTTGAATAATAAATTTATAATGTATAAATATTTATATAAAATATATTAATATCTATAAAAATTATAAAATTCATATTTAAAAATATATTAATATTAAAAAAATTTATTCTCATTATCTTACAAATTACCATTTATAAAGTAGTGAATAACATGATTTTTTAAAATTTAATATTTTTACTTTCATACCCTCTACTTGATATACTTTCATACCCTTAAGTCTTAACTTGGTAAATGCGGCATGCATGCACACTCATGTGATTTAAAAAAAGAAAATTGCTCATTTATTTTATAATCCAATATTACTACATCAAATAAGATTTTATATTTTATATTTAGTTTTTAATTTTAAACTTTTAAGTAATAATTTCAATTAAATTTGTTTAGATTATATACCTAGTAAAATCAACTTAGAGCTTTAAGAATGGATAATCAAAATCAACTATTTTAACATATTGATCTTGGTTAGGTTTTATAATTAAAATGGTTCAATTTTGGTTATAAAATTTTTAAAATTGTTACTAACGCTTCGATTAATGATTTGGCTTAAAATCAGACCAATTCAATTCGTGTGCACTTCTACTTCTAATAAATATAATTCTCGATTATATGTTGTTATAATTGAATTCGTTCATTATGTAGAGGTGATCATATTTGTTCTTTATTAAAAAGTGAAGTTGATGAGATATATTTAGTTATGAAAAATTCTTTTGTAAATCGATTTGCACTAATCGATTTTCTTAAATAAGCTAAACGCCTCAAATAAGACTAACCAATCAATCACACAAATAATAAAATAAAGAAATTACAGTTACACACGAAACGACGATTTTTATGTAAAAAATTTCAAATCGGGTAAAAATCACGAGATCACACCGTGTCTAAAAAATTAAACATTATATCAAACGTTAATTATAAAGAAATTTTATAACTCCGGCGTTGAATTCACAACCAATGGTAGTAAGCCTATTTTTGCTGAATTCACGTGCGCCAACTCCATACTTTACAGCTGCCGGAACCCACCACCTCTCAAGCGACTCTATGAGCACGAACAGATTGTTGAAGGTTTGAATCCTTAGTGATATATACTAGACTACGTGGAAGTTAATTGTTAATCAAGTTGTTGACTAACTTGCTGTGAGTATGTAGAATAATGTAAAAGGCACTCTGACGGCTAGAGATTCTGAATATAATAATGAAGCACAAAATATGAAACCCCAGCTGTCCTATTTATAGTAGCCTACCAAAACCTTAATCCGTTGACAACAATTAAAAATTATTCTCGCCGCTGACCGCTCGAGCGATCTTTCCACTGCTCGAGCGGTGAACTCTATATTGCAGCATTTTGTTGCAGTGTCTGAGATACCGAGAGTCACTTTTGACCACTCAATTGGTTTGTCGAGTGGTCTGACATTGCTTGTAGCTTTTCGACGTTTTTTGCTACTTTTTTATTGTGCTGCAATATCAAATCGCAACTCTAAAAGAACAAGTGTCAAAATATCAATAAATAAAATATAAATAATTTAAATAATAATTTGTCACAAATTTGCCAAAATAAAAATGAATTAGACCTGGGTCAAAATTCATAACAAGTTATGAAATTGGAAAATATTTATTTAAATATTTTATTAAAAGTATATTACCATTTATTTATTTGTATGTAAATGTAATTTATTTCTATAGATATCGGATTAATTTTATTTTTTACATGAATAACAAACTCAATGAGTTATAAATAGTGAATAAATTCGATGATAAAAATATATTCGAATCATATCCATTGAAGGTACAACAATATAATGTCCCTCAAAAGACATCGCTAGCATCTTTTGTCCATATTTGAGTTGTTAAAAAAATTTTCTCGGTATATTTTTTTAAAAAAAATTAAACGAATTTTACATAATAAGCAAATTCTATTATAAAAATATATTTGAAAAGTGAAATATATAGCATGCACAACATGATGCTGTGCAGCAACCCCAATTCCCCATATGAGTGCTTCTCCAAGTTAAAGGGACAGCTCAATCCGCCCATAAATTTGACAAATTAAATAAAAGAATTATTAAAATTTATATAAAAATATTTTTATATAGTCCAATTTTCACTTTTTCGCCCACAAACAACGGATCCAAATATATATATGTAAATGAAAAAATTTCTAACTACAAGAAATTTGGTAATTATTTAATGTATTAACAAAATGGTTAGGCTAATTGATGTTTTCTGGAAACAAGAAATAAAAAAGTCTAAATATCAATATAATTTTCACAATAAAACTTATTACTTTTACCGTTATCAATATACTTTGCCAAAAAATTAATGCATTACTTATTTATTAAGCAATGCCCATTAGATACCAGCTAACATTTTTCTCAACAAAAAGTTATTTATTTATTTATTTTTTCACTTTTTGTACCTAAAGAATTGATAGGTACTTAAATGCACCTTTCAAATCTTACAATTTATATTAGCAAATTCTCGATTTTATGTTAAATAATGTGCATTCGTAAGTGTTTCAGTATTAACATAAGAAGATGTAAGAAGGTGGAAAAACATGTCAAAATGCAGATAATTAGAACAAAATGTATTCTGGACATTTTCATCTGGAAGCCAAAAGTATTTCTTCTGGACAAGCG
>JAULJZ010062622.1:2686-13459 GCA_032270985.1 Heliamphora pulchella | reverse complement strand
TTAAGAACAATAAAATAAACGGTTAAGATCATCAATATATATATATATATATATATAATTTAATATTAAGCAAGAGCGGTCTGGTTCGATTTGGAACCGTGAAATTAAACAAGAATCGAGAACCGGACCGTTCAGAACGATTTTTAGAAATTTTAATCCAGAACCGAATCGTGACAAATAAAAACCAGACCGAACCGTACGGATCGAACCGAACCGGACCGGACCAGACCGAATTATCGATTTTTTCGATTTTTTGTATAGCCCTAAGTATAGTCTCCTCTTTCAACATAAACTTTGCTTTATATATATAATTGAGATACTTGTTTTTAATTAAGTATTTTTTGGGATTAAGTCCTCTTTGTTTGGTTTTTTAAAATTTTTTATTTTTTTGCAAAAATATCAGCTTTTAAGCCATACTGTTTGATTTTTAAAAAATTAATTAATTTTTTTTCATCTTTTGATAAAAAAAAGCCTATATACATCCTAAACATCCTAATTTTTTTCAAACTAAAATTACTATAATAGTCTCAATTTAAAAAGTCAACTCTCTCCACAAAAATAAAAAAAATCGTGCCAATATACCAAACAATATAACTTAAAAGCAAAAAATGGTATATTAAATATTTTAATAAAAAATAAAAAACAAAAAAGCTACTATAAAAATTATTCCAAACACTCCAATTTTTTTAAAATTTTTTTTAAAAAAAAACTAAATATCTTAAAAGCCAAACTGTTTAGACATCCCAAATAGAACTTAAAACTTTGGTCCTATTTGGGCTAAATGTCACGAATTTTGCTTATTTTTTATCTTTTTAAAACTTTTTTCATCTTTTGACTAAATTTTTTTACTTTTTCAAACCATCTTGATGAAATGAACTCAAAAAGTAAAAAAATATGATCAAAAGATGAAAAAACTACACTAAAAATGAAAATAAGTAACATAAAATTTGACTTATTGACTTATTTTTTGTCTTTTCTAATTCTTTTTAATATTTTGATCAAATCTTTTTAATATTTCGGTTCGTCTCGATGAGAAAAGTCTTAGGCTCCGATTGAAAACTTGATTTTTTTGACTTTTTAGCTAAAAACACAAAAAAATCAACTTTACCCGTTTGGCAAGAAAGTAAAAAATTTAAAAAGCTAAAAAGTCAAATTAAAACACAAACTCTCAGAATATTCAAATCAAACTTCTACCACTTTTAAAATACAATAATACTTCTTATTCATAATTTATTTACCACTATTATTAATTACATATAATTGTTAATATCAAATATATAAAATGGTAAAATTGTTAAATTTGAACAAAAAGTAAAAAAAAAAATTAATTTTTTACCCAAACAACCAATTTAAAAAAACTAGCTTAAAAGTTAAGTTACCAAATAATCTATTTTTAACTTAATTTATTTTTTTTAGCTAAAAATATAAAAAAGCAAAAAAATTAATTTTTAAGCTAATAGCAATAAAAAAATTTATTAAAAATAAAAAAAATAAATAAATAAACAAATAAGCAATTATTATATAGCGTATACTTTATGGGCTTCTGCCACTGTAGGAGCATTAACTAGATAGGTGGCCAACTAAACACCAATACCAATAGAATTTTCCAAATATTAGTTTCAAATACACAAAAATTATGAAAAAAATACACGAAAATTTAATTACGAAAGTTAGTTTTAATCAAAGTATTTGTAGATTCCATATTCATATAAATGATTGAAATAATCTTTTTTTTTCATGATCGAGAAATCCTCTCCGAATAATAATTTCAAAATGGTAAATTTGGGAATGTGCAAACGTACTTGCAAAACCCCTTATCAAATAAGACAGTAAAGCAGTGACACAAATTTCCAAATTTATAATTAATTTGTTGTTGAATTATATAACCCAATTGGAATGTTTATTTATTTGTTTATTTTATTTAATTTATTTTTATATTTAGTGAATCTCTCTTATTATTTAGTTTAATTAATTTATTTTTCGACTCATTTCATCGAGATGAACAAGAAAAATAAATTTTTTAATCAAAGTCTAAAAAAATTCAAAAAAGACAAAAAAGTCAAAATAAGTCAATAAGCTAAATTTTATATTGCTTATTTTCGTCTTTTAGTGAACATTTTTCTTTTTTTAGTTAAATTTTTTTTACTTTTTCGGTTCATCTCATCGAGACGATTTGAAAAAATAATTAAAATATAAAAAAATTTAGAAAAAACAAAAATAAGCAAAAATTAAATTTTCTGTTCATCTCATTAAGCCATTCTTTTATTTTTCAATAGAAAAATAAATTGAAATAAATGAATAAACTAAATTTATATTTGTTTATTTTCGTATTTAGGCCATGTTTGGGATATCCAAAAAATTTAGATTTTAAGTAGAAGCATAAATCAATTACGATTTCATTTTTGAGACCCTCACCACTTTTCGTGAAGCCTCTCTCTCGCCAGTCCATCAACATGGCTAAGTCTAGAATTTTCTTCTCCTCCAAGCTTCCTGGGAATTTGGCCAATGCCATTAGCAAACAGATGTGGCATCTCCATGACCTCTGATCAAGGCAAATACTTGGGTGTTCCGTTGCTCCCCTTCTTGACCTGGCTACAATAAGTGACATCCAAAATATTCCCATACCTCATAACTCCAAACTTGATGACTTCCCTAGTTAGAGACTAAGAGTAGTAGTGGCTCATTTTTCATCAAATCGGCATACGATGATCTAGCCAATTGGAATTGACTCAACGAGAATTGGAATTGGCTCTCGAAGCTCATAATACTCCCCCAAAACTCAAGAATTTTAGTTGGCTTTGTCTACATGAGAAGCTTCTCATCAACCACCATAGGATGATTTGCGAGCTGACCTTTTGACTTCTTATACCTGAGGTGCAGCTTTCACGTAAAAGACTTGTCCCGTCTCTTTGAGGTTATTATTTCAACAGCACTGTTTAGGCTAACTTTCCTTTCATATAGATACCGCAAAATGGTGATTCAATGTCTTGTAATTTGTAGTTGACTAAGAACCTTCAAAACTCTAAATCACCCCCTTTTGGCTTTCTCCGGAACACTTTATTTGTTATTACTTAATGGTACATTTGGCTCAACAAGAATAAGAAAGTTTTTGACAACCAGATCTTTGACCCTTTTTGTAATTGTGAATAATATTGCTAATTATGTCAATGAAATTACTAACTCTTTTTTGCGTTGACCCAATTTCTTCTTCCAACCCCCTAAGTTTGTTAAATGGATATTCTTAGGTTATGAAAAATTTAAGCTAAACACTAACGGATGCTCTCAAGAAAATCCTGGTGCTAGTGGTTTTGGAGGCATTCTTAGGGAGGAAAGAGATTACTGGGTCTTGGGCTTCTATGATAAAATTCCAGAGTGCACAAGCCTAGAAACGGAGCCTTGGGATATTTACTAAGGTATAAAAATCATCTATGAGCACGACATAAAAGAGGTGTAGATTGAGTTTGGCTCACAAGTGACAGTTGACCTTATCAATGAAAACCTCAACCAAAATTTTTTAAATAGAACCCTCGTGATAAAGTGCAAAGGCATGCTGACTACATATAACTGCAGCATTGAACATTCGTTAAGAGAAGAGAATCGAGTAGTAGACAAGCTTACCAATGTGGGTATAGATCTAGAGACTAGGCTTGTGGCGCTCGTAACACCAATGGAAGACATCATGAGACTCTTCGCAAAGAACTTGGTAAGAACCATGTTAGATAGGAATTAATTTTTTTTAATTATTTTGTCTTTCTTTCGTCTTCTTTTTTATAAACCAATATATATTTACTATTTGATTTATTTTACCATAATGAATCGGTTGAACTAAATAT
Organism: Heliamphora pulchella; assembly: GCA_032270985.1. NCBI lineage: Eukaryota > Viridiplantae > Streptophyta > Magnoliopsida > Ericales > Sarraceniaceae > Heliamphora > Heliamphora pulchella. Next base: position 9,626 of record JAULJZ010062622.1, on the reverse strand, counting down.
TTGGAAATAAGAATTTAAAATAAAAATAAACTAAAATTTCACCTTTTTTTTGAAAATGGGGTTAAATATGACGGTATTACAAAATAGAACTTGATACCAAAAGTTTTTTTTTTTTTTTTCATTTCTTGTCATGCGTCGACTTTTTAGAGATTTATCCGTTTAGATTTTTTTGGGTATTGTCTTTTTGTTCCATTTACGTTCTCATTTATTTTTTTTATATTGTTTAGTAATTTTTTAGTTATAATTTTTTGTTCTTAATTATTTTAATTGAGATAAAGGGAAAAAATAAAAAATTTAACCAAAAAATAAGATCTTTTAAAAAGATAAGTATAAATAAAAAATCAAATTTATAATGACTTATTTTTCGTGTCTAGTAATTATTTGTACTTCAGTTTTTTCACTTTTCTTAGTTCTTTTATTAAAACAAATCAAAAATTAAAAAGGCACTGTTTGGGCTAAAATTTAAAATTTTTACATATTTTTATTTTTTTAAAACTTTTTTTAAGTTTTAGATAATTTTTATTTTTCTAAATCGTCAATGAGAGACAAATTAAAAAAAAAAAATTATATTAAAAAATAAAATAAAATAATAAAAATAAATAACATTAAATTTAACTTGTTAGCTTATTTTGATATATATTTATTTTAACTGAACATTTTAAATATCCTAGTTTACCTATTTTACTTTTTTGACTAAGAGAAAAGTTAAAAAATATAATAATTTAATTAAATAATTAATAAAAATAAATAAACGAATAAGTAAGGTCTCGTATGGAATAATTACTTATTTGTTTATTTTATTTTATTTATTTTTATTTTTAATAAAAAAAATTATTATTTAATTAAATTGTTATATTTTTGCACTTTTGTAGACGAAAAGGTAACAAAAAAATTAATAAAATAAAAAAATCAGAACGATAAAAATAAGTTAAAAAACTAAATTTAATCTTAGTTATTTTTGTTTTTTTTTTATGTATTTTTTTCATCTTTTTATCGAAGTTTTTTAGTTTTTCAGTTCTATCTTTTTGAAGCAACTCAAAAAAGCAAAAAAATTTAGTAAAAAAAAAAAAAAAGCAAAATATCTGAAAATTAGCCCAAACAGGGCCTTAGTTTTTGAAACAGAACCATAATAATACGATGAATTTTTTTTATAAAAAAAGGGACTAAATTCGTCAAATTTATCCAAACGAGGCCAATTGAGTCATTTTCCCGAGAACAGAGAAAGGGATAGAGAAAAAGAAAAAAAAATGATTCGAAACCGACAAAAACCAGAGTGGTGCAACTGTAAATACTCACTAAAACCGAGGTCATTTCTCGAATCGACCTTTTAGTGATTAATTGTGGCGCACTTTAGCACAGTACCATCTTCGCCATGTGAGAGAATCATCAATCAACCAGAAAGAGAAAAAAGAAAGAGAAAGAGCAAAAGAAAAACCAGTGAAGACGACGGCCTCGCCAACCCCCTCTCCTTCTCAGAGCCCTCAAAAAACACACACAAGCACACAGAAAGAGACAACCAGAGAATTCCTGAACCCAGTAACCGTTCCAAAAATCTCTCTGTTTCTTCACTCGGATCGTATATACGCACGTATATCGTCGTATATTTTCCGTCTGTAATTCCATATTTGAGCTCAAAATGGACAAATCCATGGACAACTACGAGTTCGTTGATTGCGGCGTAGTTTAGCTGCTTCTTCTTCTTCGAAAAAGTGCTCTTCTTTCTCTTCCTATATCAAAGCTCTCTTTTTTCCATTCCACAGTTACTTTCTCTCTCTAAAAATGGGTCTCCGGAGGATGATCACGGGGAATTTGGACACGGTGAGGAAGAGGAGTGGGGGGCTGAGGACCAAACAGGCGGGACGAGGGTCGTGCCGTGGAAGTTAGGCCTGAGAAGCTGCGTCGCCGGAAAATGAACGGTCTCCGGCACTGAGATTTACAATCTCTCTTTCTCTCTCTATATTATCGCTATCCGTGTCTCCATTCCTCTTCGTGATTTACCGACGATTCTGAGCTTGAGCTATGGGGTATCTCTTGAAAGAAGTTTTGAAGACACTCTGTGGCGTCAACCAGTGGTCTTATGCAGTTTTCTGGAAGATCGGTTGCCAAAACCCTAAGTATGTTCACTCTCAAACGTTTTCTGATCTAGAAACTAATAATAAATGGAGGGAAATGTAATCTGATCTGTGACTTCTATTGACTTTCATTTTTACCTCTGTTTGGTTACCGAGAATTTGGAGAAAGGGGGAGTCCCTGAAATTCTGTGTCTTGCTTTTGCTCAAACCCTAACTATGTGATCTGATCTTTACGCTAGTATTAGCATTTTGAGCATAATTCTGCTTGGTTTCTGAGAAAGTTAAAAGAAAGGGAAGAATAGTTAAATACGGAGTTTATGGTCTTGACTGTACACTGAAGTCTATTTAACTCGGCATCTTGGCTGTACTTGCCTTCACTTTCCCTTATATTTTCTCTTTAACCAAACGGGGGCTAGTTTGATATCTCCATAACTGGGTATTGAATTGCACTAAAATTTCGGGCATTTAACTATTGAATAAGTTATATGGAATGTAATATATTAAACAAGTGATAACTAATGCTATAGGGATTAAAATTTTTAGACTATTTTTTATATTATTTTTTAAAAAAAAATTTATCAAATAATTTAATTATAATTAATACGACCTATTATGCTGTATAATTAGTATCATTCAATTTCACCATTTATTCTATATTACAGAATAGCTAATAAATTTAATTTTATTATTTATTTAATTTTTTAAAAAATAATTCGAAAATTGGGTCATACCCATGAATGGAGATTGTTACTAATGTTTGGTCTTGGTCACGGGTTGGGGTTTTTTGAGATTGATACGTTTTTAAGACATGATTTGACATGTTATGTTGCTTTATTGCCATTGCTGACTCTGTTTGCACAGTAATCTGAAACCTTTCTTTATATCTTTGTTTTTGGAGTGTTATGTCTGCCTTGTTCTGCTTTGTTTCAGAGAATCCTAGTGAATAGAAAGGGAAAAAAAAAGTAGATTTGTCTTAGTTTGATGACCCTTTCTGCGCCCTTCAAGGCTTTAACTGTCCATCTGTCTGGTGATTCTGAATTCTTGTATCCATTTTTCTTATTTCTTAGAAGAACTGAAATTTCTTTTATTTTTGCACATTTGCCTTCTGTCAGTGATTGTTGAAATCTAGGAATAGGTGAAGATTTAATTTTTTCTTAGCACAATTTGCTGAAAGATTGAGGTGTGTGTGTATTTGATCGATATAATTTCAGTTTAAGTTTGCTTATTAAGTAGAAGTTAATAGTTTTGATTTTTGTATGTAAAAAGTAAATGGTTTTGGTTTGTCAGACTTTTAATTTGGGAAGAATGCTATTATGAAACGGTACCATGTTCTGCTCTTCCGCGCATTCCTGGAATTGAGAGCTCAGGAATGGCTGTTCAAGAGTGGGAAGAGTGCTGGGTTTCTGCTCAACCTCAAACCTCTCAGGTCGGGCTTCAAGCAGAGGACAAAGTCAGTTCGCTTATAAACAAAATGGCGATGGGTAACCGGGTTAATATCGTAGGAGAAGGGTATGATTATGTTTCATTCTTGTTGTATTTAACATTTGGCTTTCTAACTTTTTAGAATAATTTTTTTTGTGCATTCAATTACACAACCTACATAACCAAGATGTCTAAGATATATTTGTTATTTTGCCTCTTTGTTTTTTGTTTGCCAGACTAGTTGGGCGGGCTTCATTTACCGGTGACCATCTGTGGATTCTTTCACAGTACTATTCTTCGCAAACACATCCACCGGAGGTATATCGTGGAACAGTGCGTTTTGCTAGGTGGTAGAACATGATATTGGGCCTGGTTTGGGATCACAAGAAATGTCGGCTTTTTCTAGATATATATATATATTTAATTTTGTCATTGGTTAACTTTTATTTGGCTTTTGATCTACACTTTTCGGTTCCTCTTGTCTAGTGGAAACTGGAAAATAAAAAATTATGGATCAAAGTTGAAGCAAGTTCACTAATGATAAATTTGTTTGTGAAAAATTAGTTTTTTTTATTGGATTTTTTCTCAAACTTGATCAAAATTTCATACCTTTTTTAGATACATCTATATTCTATACCGGAAGCACCTAAAAAGTGGAAAAAATCAGCCCAAATACGAAAAAAATGTAACTAAAAATAAAAAACTTCGAAAAAAGCTGCTTTTTTGAGAATCCCGAGTAGGGCCATAGAAGCTAGGTCTAAACCTAATGAAGGTGCCTTGATACTCCGATGACTTGCCTGCATACATTTTGCATTCGCATGTTACTATGAAGCACAAAAGTAGGAAGTGGTGGTTTTGGGAAAAAAATCAACTGATATAACTTTAATTGCTGAACATTCATTTATTTATTCGGTTGTGTCAAGTGATTCTAGCTGTTTATACGCCTAAAAACGTTCAACAGAAGGATGATAGAAACGAATTAATGCAACATGTATTCTGTTTAGAAATTCTTATATACAATGTCAGTCTTTTTAAGGGCTCTAGAATTTTCAAAAATATTGGTACCTAGTATGGGAACTTCATAGGACTCCAGCTCTTATGGCTGCTTTCAGGTTCAAAATGAGGTGTGCCAACAATTCTCATCTGGCATGAAGGTATGATAAGTTATAGCTGTAAAGTTGTTTTGTACAACTACTATGTTACTGGTCCATCACTGAATTACGTTTGTTTGCAGACAGTTGCAGTCATTCCGGTGCTTGGTCATGGTGTTGTTCAACTTGGTTCGTCCTTGGCTGTAAGTTATTTTTTCATTCTTTCTTTCTTTCTTTCTTTCTTTGTGTTTCTGTTTGTGGCCCCCCCCCCAAGGGTGCTGGAAGTACATTTGTTCAATTATTATACAGAAAAATAAAAATTTAAAGTTAAAGGGGAGCAAATTGCAGTATCTTGTTGAAAAAAGGGGGAAAAAAGAGGTGGGGGGGGGTTTATTTTCTCCTTTTTTTTATCTCCCTTTTCTTTTTTGGGGGGTGGGGGTTCGCTGGCCAAATAAAGTTGTTCAACTCTTGATTCAGTATTTATCCCTAATTTGGGCAGGGTTGAAAGTATTACTAATTTGCAACATTGCATCCAATGTTGGCAGTGGTATGGAGTTAAAGTGTCTACTGTTTTTGATCATCTTTCATGTGCTTTGTTTTCACTTCTTACATGAGATTATCAACCATGTAGTCTGTATTGATCAAGATTTCACCAATTTTTCATTAATGCATCAAGTTATCTGAAATTTTTGCAATATTTGCTGGCGCAGATAATGGAGAATATGGCATTTGTGAATGATGTGAAGAGTTTGATTGTTCAGCTAGGATGGGTTCCCGGTGCTCTATTATCTGACAATTACACATCAAAAGTACCTTCTCCAAGGATTGGGGCACCTATATGTCTTGAGAAATTTGTTCATGCCGATCCACCTGGGAGTTGTAAGGTGAAGGACTTTGTTCCTTTTGTTGCGGAAGGCTGCAACCAACAAAGCATCCCATCTCAGGCTTTTGAGCTTGTAGTTCAGCCTTCTCATTCTCTAATTAGACAGATAGAGGATGACTTACAAAGCACTTCTTCAAAATTCCATTCTCCAAAACTGTCCCAAAATGCGGTTAAATCACAAAATGGCCTTTGCCAACCAAACACAACCATGGTAATAAAACCATGCCTTCCTTTCAGTAGCCAACTTGAAAATGGAGAAACAGGAGCTGAAGTTATCCCCTCAAACCCAGAGCTCCGGCTGAATCAGCAGACTTCTTTGTACTATCCCAGGTCTAGATTCGATGAACAACATTCTGTTGGCTTATCATCTTCAAATTATAGCAATTTAAGAGTAACGGAAAATCAGATCTTGTCAGATGCCATACTGGAGCACTTCAACGGCGGTTTAAGTACATCCAGTGGCTTTATAACATCTCAGGGGAGACCAAATAGAGGCTTAAGTTCTAGTGGTCAGTTGCAGAATGGAGCTAGTAGTCATCTGAGATCAATTTTAAATCCCCGCCCTATTCCAACTACACATAGATCAGCTAACCATGATTTCTCTTGCACACATGATACTGGGAACAGGCTAAATGTTTTTAAAACACAGGTGCCTACATCTGGGCTGGCGGATCATTTGGCTTCCAATCACTTACTTTCTGGGAGCTCTGTTCCCAGACATCATTCTAAAGATGGCAAGTGTTACCAAATTGAGGTGGCTCAGAGAAAAGAAAGAGTAGAAAGTGATTTATTTCAAGCCCTTAACATCTCGTCAGTTCATCAAGATGAGCATATGACTTTGAGTGAGAACAATTCTGGTCTTGGTCATGATAGCCAAAAGCATGACCAGGGGAATCAGAGTCGAAGTTTTAAAAATGCTAAATACGAGGATGTATGTGTTCAACCTTCATCAGGTGATGACCTGTTTGATATTTTGGGTGTGGATTTTAAGAACAAAATATTTAGTGACCGCTGGAATAAATCTCTTAATGGTGGCCCAGAGACAAACACAAAAACTTTGGGTAGGAATAATTATGCATCCTTGAATCTTCAGGATGCAGATTCTGACTTATATTCATTTAATGGAGGAAACTCAGATAGTGGAATTTTCTCGGCAACTGGGACAGACCATCTATTAGATGCTGTTGTAAACAGGGTCCAAACTACAAAGCAGGGCTTGGATGATAGTGTGTCTTGCCGGACCACATTGACAAAGATTAGTAGCCCCTTTGTTCCTAATGATTCTCCCTCCTATGGCCAAACTGTGTCTGATAAAATGCAAGATGAGTTGTTTGAACTTCCTAAATCTCTGAAAAAATTGGGACCTGTAGGATCATGTTCTTTTAAATCTGAGTGCAGCAAGGAAGATGCGGGAAACTACTCCCAAACCAGTTCCCTTTATGGATCTCAAATCAGTTCATGGGTTGATCAGG
>JAULJZ010062611.1:0-13459 GCA_032270985.1 Heliamphora pulchella | reverse complement strand
TGGTGGATAAAATATGAACATAAGGGTTTGTTTGATTGGGGTATTTGAAAGCTAGGACTGGAGTATATATGATGTGGAATGACTTTTGAGCTGTTTGTTAAGTAATTCGATGCGATATAAAATTCCAAGTTAAGGGCCAAATTCATGGATAAAAATTATGATGCCAAGCTTTGAAAATATATATCATATGTCATTGAGGGAAAATACGAAAATTTGTTTTTATGTTCACAAATTTATATACATTATCGACAGTTTTTTTTTTTCTTTTATTCTTTTTTGCCTTTTTCTTTCTCTGAGACTTGCTTCCACTGTGTTAGGACTAAGCTATTTTGTCGCTTCCATTGCGCCTTGTTTGGTGCTTTTTTTGAATAAATTTTTATGATCCAATCCGTTCATTACGTAGAACTCGTCGATTTTGTTTAGCATGTAAAATTTTAGATTCATCCAATATCTGTAACTAAGTAATTAAATAAGATCTCCTAATATTATTTTTATAAATAAATAAACAAATAAATATTATAATTTAAGAAAATATTGTTAAACAAATGTTACTCAATCACTTAGTTACGGATATCCGATAAATCTAAAATTTTATATGCTAAACAAACATGATGAGTTCTACGTAATGAACGGATTAGATCATAAAAATTTATTTGAAAAATACACCGAACAAGGTGCAGCACGAGCGTACTGCCCTTTTTTTGGTAATTAATTGTAATATAAAAAAGAAAAAGAATACATGTTTACAAGGGGCATACCCCAGGTAAATACATCAGTAACATAAAGGGAAAAAGCTCCCTATAACCGAGTCAACCCCAAATAACAACCAATGCCCTAAAAAATAAAAGGACCCACCCCCGATTAAAAGCGGGGGAAACTATCTAATAAAACACGTTCCATGCACAACCCGCATGGATGGACAAAATCCACTGACAATACAAGCATAGTAGTCATAGAACGCCTATCTAAAATCAAGGAACTGACAAGGACAAAGAAATTCTACTGACCCAAACCAAGGTAAGTCTAGTCTCACAGAGATAGTCACACTCCCCAACCAATGGGGGAAAAGAATAGAGACAAGAACACCATGAGAGCAAAATATCCATATCAGAGCTAGAACCTCAATCAAGACAACCATCATTGGGAAACACCGGCATCTGAGAGAACGGCAATACATGGCTCTCCAAAACTCCTCTAAAGCCCAAAAAAAGAATTACAATATAGCTGAGAAGACGTCACAACCCTCGCAGCTCAAGAGGTCGAAGCAAGCTAGTACTCAAAACCACGGCACTAAGGCGTATGAGATGGGCCAACCCTAAGGGAACCTCAGCTCGGAATCAGAGGGCCAACCCCTAACCAAAATCACCATCGGGCCCACCTCCACACCCTAGCTAACGTATCCTAGGCAACTAAGGACATGAGCATCTCCCAGACCATATGACAGTTCTATCAATGAAGCCCTTGAGGATCATCATAATCATAATTTATCTCAACTGAACATAGGAGCCAGCTTCCAGAGCTAGAATCACAAACATTATAACAATCATTAGAAGACCCCATCAGTCGAAAGTAACAATCGATCCCATTACCTACCAAAGAAGCTCAGCATCACAGATAAAACACGTTCACCTGAGTGAGAAGGGAACACTCTCCCAGGTTTTTAGATTTGTGGGTCCACTATGAACTAGTTTGGGGAAAGCCTAGATTCTGTCACATGGTGATGTCATGAGTCCCTTGATCTGAAGCTGTGGTTCCTAACTATAGGTTACTGATAGCATGGTTCTACTTATCGGCTCCTTTAAAAAGGTGTAGTCAGTTGAATAAACCCTTAACCATTCCTGCAGTCGGGGTCTCGACTTTCAAAACTTCGTTAAACGCGAACATTGACGTACTTTAAGTCGTAATGTTGAGGAAAGATTGCCCTATGTTTCGAAGAGGTGTTAAGAGGTTTCGATGCATTGTCCTAGTCTTTCGTGAAAGCGTCGAAGCCTAATAACTCGATATCTAGACGATCATCATTACTCACAGACCTACGGGGCAAAGCTTTGACGAGCAAAACATACATAGAGTTTGACAAGGATGCTCAACTCAGTATTACTGGTTTTAGAGAAGGTGATTATAAGGTAGTGAATAGGTAAGCGTTTAACTGAGAATTTCAAATAGTATAAGCACGAGAAGTAACCAGGGTTAGAATATCTTACGGTGGACTCCCCGATGGTTCAAAGGCACGGGGTGGAAGCTTTATTTTGAATTTTTATTCAATTTTTATTGTTTGCATGGGAGGTGGGAGTTGTTTGAGACTTACAAATCTAATTTTTGGCAGCTTGGGAATTCGGCTAAGGGCAAGGTTGGGCAGACCAATCTGATTTTTGTATTAAATTATGGTTTAAATTAAGTTTTGATCCATTTTGTGAAAGAAAATGCATAAAATATTAATTTTATATATTTTTTGATATCTAAATCTACAAAAACCTATTATATTAATGTGTTTATAGTTAATTTAGTCTTTTCATGATTTATCATAATTTTGATAGTAATTAATTAAATAGGTGTTGGCTTTTAAGCTAAATTAAGTTAGTTTGACTAGAATTGACTTTTTGACTTATTTATTGTGTAAAGAATTTAAGTGATTATTTGTTTGCTTTTGTTGACCTATATTATCATATTATTATGTATATTACTTGTATAAAAAATATTAGATCAAAATAATGCTTAATGTATACACTTTTTTCTCATTTTAAGCTTAAAAAGGTAAAAAGTAGCTTTTTGGTTATTTTATACACTTTTTTGGTTAATTTATACACTTTTTTCTCAAACCCTAGGTGTTGGCTTTTAAGCTAAAATGATTATTTTACCCTAATTATGAAAATTTTTTACTTTTAATTTTATATTTTATGATATTTACTTAATTTAAGCTATCCCGGGACTTTTCTGAGTAATAGGGCTTTGCCACTGAGTATTTAGTCTTTTTAGGGTTTTTGGTTCAAATTAGGATTTTGGGTTGAGTTAAGGTTTCTCTCGTTCATGCAGCGACCTAAGTTCCTATTGTGTATCCGTTGCTAATACTAGGGTTTGAGCTAGGTTATTACAATCTAGGTAGTTACTACTAAGGTCCAGACTGGGATGTTACAATCTACCCCCATTAAATAAATTTCGTCCTCGAAATTTTATGCGAAAGGTTGTAGATGATTACTTGCATCTCTTCTCTCCGAAGTTGTGTCCTTGAGTTGTTCGTTATTGAAGATGTGGAAAAGGTTGGGTTGATGCGTTCAACAATTTGGGGAAACAGGTTGTTTAATCTTACTAATTTCTTAAACCGATCACTACGAAATTTTCTATGATCATTTCGCATACTTGTGGCGCGAGAATTGTTTAACTAATGTTAACTTAAAAGCCTTTGTCCTTTAAGCGTACTTTTCCCGGGATAACGCAACAAGTCTAACTAACGTATATCTTAGGGTTTGCGAATTCGGACGTACTTCCAATCATCAACGAATACTCCTTTTTGTCCTAGGAAGGCGAGCCTTCTGTCCATTGATTCTCTTATTGGTTAAGCTGTATCATCCTTCCCGAACCGCCCATTCCCTTTTTACGAATATTGTAGTTTCTTCCCCTTGTTAGCGGGCATTCAAACTTTCTATGTCTAAACTTATTATAATTAAAGCAGATCGTTGAGTTTGTCTTCTGTGGAGGGCGAACACTCTACTCTTCGCTCTCGAGTTGGTCAGGTTGCACCACCTTTTTCAAACCACTTGTTCCTTGCTGTAACAAATTTGTTTGATCCTTGTAGCTCTGGTCTGGTTGATGGTGGTTGTAGTTTAATTCTCTTTGTAGTAGGCATTCAAATCTTCAATGTCCGAGCCTATGGCATTGATAAAAGATTTTTAATTTTGATGCCCCTTTTTCTTAGTTGTTCCCGTCAGTCACCTTGAGAGTAAGGTTCCGAGCGTGTGATCTTCTTGTTATTCCGTAGTGGTCCCCCTTGATTGTCTTCTCTTGTCGGGCAGCGCATCATCTTATGTTCTGGCTTGTTGCACCAACAATAAACTCTTACTATTGGTTGTTGTTGTTTTGTGGCCTTGATCCAAGCTTCCGTTGTTCGGAAAAATTTCTTTTTCTCCGGTGTTGGAATATTCTCTAACATTAGATCCGATAAGTACCATGATCCTTCTTGGGGTGCCTTTCCTCGCGATCGATCCAAATTGGCTGCTAGATCTTGCAAAATTCGTGCTAGGCTTAGGACTTCCACTTCCTCTTCAGTTTCACCAACTTTTACTGAACATCTATGGTTTTGTCTTTGTCCCGCCATCTCTAAGAAAGAGAAAAGGAAAAGGGGTCACTGAACTGTTCGCTAAAGTCAGTTCTACTTATATGGCACTCAATCTATTCATTAGTATAAAAAGTCTTATTCAATGAGATTCTATCGTTCTTTACCGTAGATTGTCAACGCAGGGCTACTATTTTGGGTTCTATATGAATTTCTATTATTGCATTATGGGTCTCACTTTGTTGACTAGTAGAGATTTATTCCAACTAATCAGTTCCCTTCTATTTCTATTTTGTATATTGATAATCTCGTAGTATTGTTCGCACATAAAACCTCATATGGTTGACAAAGCTGGTTCAGGAGCTGTGGTTGTAAACAGGTTTGGACCGAAGATAAGAGTTTTCTTTAATTTCCCTTATGCATACTCTTAACATACTTTTGATGGTTCAAAATCGGGTGCTTAGACAGCCCAGGCAAGATGCGAGTTTTGCTTAGGTATGGTAGAGAACTTATGTTGGTGTAAAGCCTCTCGGATATACTTTTTGCTTGTAGCTACAAATGTGTCCTGGAGTCTGTGGGTAGAAAGCGAGCGGCCTTAGCGAGGCAATTCATTGTAACTCGAATGTTATCGTGCTCTTGAGGTGACCCTGGCGATCCTGGTGACGAAATCCGTAATCATATACCTTCTTCCTTATTCAGGTCTTTTCAAGCGTTGTATTAATTCTCTTAGTTCCTGCCGTTGTTCCTTCACGTATTGGTACATAGTGTTTGGAGGTCTCTTCCATTAACTCGGTCATTTTTCTCTGGTGATTGGTCACTTTAAGGCAATTGAATGGGATAAAAGGTATGTCTGAGGCAAATATCGAGTCATGTGATCCATTATGATTTAGGGGTTAATTCTCCATCGGGATCTTGATGGTACTGGCTGTCTCTTGTTTTCCACTTCTCTACTGTTGGTACAAATCTTTCGCTTCCCGGGTTCTTGGATTTGTGGGTCCACTTTGAACTAGTTTGGGAAAAGCCTAGATTCTGTCACATGGTGATGTCATGAGTCCCTTGATCTGAAGCTGTGGTTCCTAACTATAGGTTACTAATAGCATGGTTCTACTTATCGGCTCCTTTAAAAATGTGTAGTCAGTTGAATAAACCCTTACTTAACCATTCCTACAGTCGGGATCTCAACTTTCAAAACTTCGTTAAGCGCGAACATTGACGTACTTTAAGTCGTAATGTTGAGGAAAGATTGCCTTATGTTTCGAAGAGGTGTTAAGAGGTTCCGGTGTATTGTCCTAGTCTTTCGTGAAAGCGTCGAAGCCTAATAACTCGATATCTAGACGATCATTGTTACTCACAGACCTACGAGGCAAGGCTTTGACGAGCAAAACATACATGGAGTTAGATAAGGATGGTCAGCTCATTCTTACTGGTTTCAAAGTAGGTGATCATAAGGTCGTGAATAGGTAAGCATTTAGCTGGAAATTTCAAATGGTATAAGCACGAGATGTAACCGGGGTTTGAATATCTTAGGGTGGACTCCCCAATGGTTCAAAGGCACAAGGTCATAGTTAATGCAATCACCATTAACCCAAGTTGAGAGGTCGATTGAAGCTTAGATGTATTGGAGAGAAGAGATCAGCAATTTATGAATATTACAGAGAGAAAGTTCTCAGGATCAATCTGTGTTATATCATACCTTGGCAAAAGATACGTTTAAGCAATGGGTAGCCAATCTAGATATTTGTCTTGAAGTTACGTCGGCCTAACATACTTCAATTCAAGCATTCAAGTCAACTTCCCATGTTGGGATTTCAAGAGTTCACAAATTGCGTCAGTCGGGCATAGTATTAAAGTCAGGAAAATGAATGGTGGTGAAGGATTACCAATGAATGTTAATGGGTAGCATTGTTGAGGATCGGTGTTATTAAAAGCGAAGAATTTTAATTGGGAATAAAGTTGATACAAGGGTTTGGGAAAGAAACTCATAAGGGTGAGGTTGTGGGGTTTTAACGGTGTTTCCTTAAAACATATGCTACTATGAGTGCTTTATTATCTAGGGGTTAGTCAACTTATCGGTGGTTTGATCGTTTATCAGCTATCATAAGGAGGTGTTGAGATCCAGGGTTGTTTTCATTTTTTTTTTCGATATTGCAGAATTTAGTTTGGGATTATGAAATAGTTTATGAAGAATTTAACAATAAATATTTACTTTTAGTTCAAACATGTATTTGGAATAAGGTTCTCAAAAAGTTCACATAACAAACACACAACCTTCAAACAAAAAGAAAAGCAAAACGCCTAGTGTATTGAAGCCTAAACAAACAAACTCGGATAGAAGTGGCGAACAATTGCATCGTGTTCTCAAATCGCTTCATAAATGCCGTAGCAGCGCCATTGCACTTCCACGTGCCAAAAGTCCTCCGGCCCCATGCAAATCCTATTGATTATGGCAACTGGTATCTCCAGGTACGTTTCTAGATTGTAGAAGTTGATTGATGAGTTGCGTGGGTTAATGTTCCTTCTCCTATCCCTTGGTTTTAGTGTCTACATCCACTTTGCGTCCATTCTATCCCCTAGTAGCTTTTTGAATCCCGACGGTACCTTCAAACGGTAGGTGGTTTCATCGTACCTCTCCAATACCCTTAGTAGACCCATGTACCTTGGAAAAAACTCAGGCTTTTTCCACTTCCATGACCTTTTAGGGAATACTCTCGCTTACACTCGTTCCTCAACACTATAGTCTTTATGGTAGTCCTGGCGGCTCCAGTAGATTACTGTGTCCGTAGCTTCGTCATCATCTGGCTTTGGTGGCGGTGCCTCTAATGGATCATAAAAGAAAGCGATGTCTCGCTCCTCGTTCTCGTCGTCGTCCTCAAGTCCCTCCTTATCATCTGCTCTGAAGTCCACCTCGTCCCCTACTACATCAGGGCCTTTATTTGCTCCTACTTCCTCGACCTCTTCTTCTCCCTGAGCTGGCCACTCGTCCGAAAACTTCCATGCTAACGAAAATACGTCCGTCAGGTATTGCCCTTCAGTGGGTTCTTCCTCAGGGTCTAAGTCCTCTGGTTCCAATGCTGCCCACGGTTCCCCACCTGGTTCTATGTCAAACGCCATCCTAAAAAATGAAAAATAAAGATAACCCTAAAGTGAAGATTTTAAGTTAAAATTATATGTGATAAATTAATAGTACAGACATTCATTGCTAGAAAAAGTACTTTTTGCCTCGTGTTTTTTTGCGTCGACGCATTTGTCGATCAAAAAGTACTTTTTGCCTCGAGATTTTTGTGTCGGCGCATTTGCCAACGCAAAAAATACTTTTTGCCTCGAGATTTTTTACGTCAGCTTATTTACCTACGCAAAAAGTTTTTTTTTGAGACAGCAACTATAGCTGATGCAAATAAATAAAAAACCGATGCAAAAATTTTTTTTATTTGAGACGAAAAACTTGACCAACGGATATAAGTGAGAATTAATTATTTACGACGGCAAAAAGGCCGTGGCGAAAACGCTGGTCGCAAAAAAAATGTTTTTGCGTCGAAATATTGCCTATCGCAATAACTCATAAATAAAACTGTCGTTTTGTTAATCTAAGACTTAAAACGACGTCGTTTTAAGTAGGCGGGAAATCGGCAAACCCCAGGCTCCTAAAACTATAGCCCCCCAAAATCATATTTCCCATTTTTTCATTCACTTAGCCAAAGCCCTAGCCTTCTTCTCTTTCTCTTCCCTCTCCCTTTCGCGGCCTCACGCCAGTGCCATCGCCGGCTTCCTCCACCAGTGCCAGCGCCAGTGCCAGCGGCGCCTTCCTCCACGAGCACCAGCGCCAGCGCCACCTTCATTCGCCGCCTTCCTCCACCATTGAATCTCAAATTCTCGATTTGGGTAAGTTTTCTGTATTTTTGTAATTATTAATTCTTTGAAATCATTAAACAGAAAATAAACCCAAGCCTCTATCAATCTCAAGAACCAGTGTTTTCGTTTAAACCCAAAATCATATTTCCCGTTTACAAACGAGATTTGTTTGAATAGAATGAAATCCAAGACGAGATTTGTTTAAACCCAAAATCTGTATTTTCTTTCTGCGTGTTTAATTCTGTGAGAGAAAAGAGATTTTTTTCAATTGGAGGAAATAGGAGATACCAATGTCGGGGCTTCCATACCAAGTAGCGGTGGCGGGATACCAATGTGGATCCGCGACGCGCTGGAGAGGCCCGGCGGCAACCACCAAACACTGAACCACCGCCGCCGCCAAACAGAAGCGGAGAAGCTAGCCATAGCTGCTGTCGCCCCCCAATTGTCTCAGCTCGTCTGCGCCGACTGATTTCTAGCCGGCAGAGAAAAAGAGGGAATGGTGGGGAGAGTAAAGCTCTCTCTCTCTCTCTAAAAGAGATTATGGGTAATTATTTGTGAGTTTTTGTAAAAGTTTCTTTGTGAAAAGTTTTTTACTGCTATTATTTGTCAGAAGTTTTTTTGTTTGGAAGTAGGCAGTTTGAACGAATGGGGGATTGTTTTTTAATTTTTATTTTTTTCCTTATTTGATAAGGGAATGAGTATTTTCTAGAGAGTAAAATTTAGGAATTGTTATTAGATTTTTTAAGTATTTCATAATGTGACATAGGCTTCAACAAAGTGATGGAGTTTCTTTATAATAGTAGTATATATATATATATATATATATATATATATATATAGCGAGTTCTTCTTATTCTCTTATATTCGTTGCTTTATTTTTCTTTTCTTCGGGTGGGTGCAGCTGTGGTGGATAAAATATGAACATAAGGGTTTGTTTGATTGGGGTATTTGAAAGCTAGGACTGGAGTATATATGATGTGGAATGACTTTTGAGCTGTTTGTTAAGTAATTCGATGCGATATAAAATTCCAAGTTAAGGGCCAAATTCATGGATAAAAATTATGATGCCAAGCTTTGAAAATATATATCATATGTCATTGAGGGAAAATACGAAAATTTGTTTTTATGTTCACAAATTTATATCCATTATCCACAGTTTTTTTTCTTTTTTTCTTTTTTGCCTTTTTCTTTCTCTGAGACTTGCTTCCACTGTGTTAGGACTGAGCTATTTTGTCGCTTGTACTGATATAATTAATATCATCGGACAATTGGTAGAGAGGAGTTGGAGGGAGTCCGGGGAGCGTGCTGCGCCTTGTTTGGTGCATTTTTTGAATAAATTTTTATGATTCAATCCGTTCATTACGTAGAACTCGTCGATTTTGTTTAGCATGTAAAATTTTAAATTCATCCGATATCTGTAGCTAAGTGGTTGAATAAGATCTCCTAATATTATTTTTATAAATAAATAAATAAATATTATAATTTAAGAAAACATTGTTAAACAAATGTTATTCAATCACTTAGTTACAGATATCCGATGAATCTAAAATTTCACATGCTACATAAATGTGACGAGTTCTACGTAATGAACGGATTTGATCATAAAAATTTATTCAAAAAATGCACCGAACAAGGTGCAGCACGAGCGTACTACTTTTTTTTAGATAATTAATTGTAACATAAAAAGAAAAAAATGTACATGTTTCCAAGGGGCATGCCCCAGGTTGTTACATCATTTACCAATCAGAACAAGAAAACAACATCAACGACACACATAACCCCATCTTGGCAGCGGGGGTAACTATCTAACAAAGCATATTCCACGCACAACCTGCATGGATAGAAAAATGCACAAATAAAGAGGACAAAAACCAATCCAGCAAGTAGAACTGGTCGTCCAACACCAATAACACATAAATTCTGTTGAAGCCCAGCTCCTCGAAAAGCCTTAAACCTCATGCAGAAGAAGACAAACTCTCCTCAGAAGTCTTGCAAAAGATCCTCTATAAGAGGAGAAAATATTCCCCAGCCAAATAAAGACTTTGACAACAGAATTACCAAGGATCAAAACACAGGTCCAATGGGCAACCAAAGGGAATCTTCAGAGGTCTATGAGTAAGGTACCAGAGATAGATGAACCCCTAGCTAGCCAAAAGAAGCAACTGACAGCTCAGCCCCAGAAAACTCCAGCTCAAATCCTGCTGAAACAAATTACCAATCTACCCTGCGCACAGAGTTGCCAAACATAAGCGGTGGGAGACCCTACAAGTCAGTAATAAGATATAGACAGAACAGATCTCGAGAATCCAACTTAGAGAAAACCTAAGCCATTCCAAAGAAAAACTCTATCATCGGATCCAAATAGAGCAGACCATTAACTAGACCCCACTCAAAGAACCCCCAAACAATCCACACCATAGGTACCCTACTAGAAGTGTAGACATATCCTCATCCAAATCAAAGCAAACTCAACTCCTCAAATCGGCATCACACTCCCCGGTGGTAAGGGAAGAAATGATAGAATTCAAGAAAGCTCTAGTAAAAAAGAAGCCAAATGAACTACCAACGAGAGGTACTAAGGGGTCGCTCAAAGAAACCTTAATACATCAGCCCATATGGCAACATAAAATACCTGTCCACTGATCATAAATTCATGACCCACAATAATGTGAGTCCCACCACAGTAAACAGCTCTCAGTTTACACCAAAGCTACACAACCAGATCCTCATACCCACTGTGCACCACTTGGGCAACTTGCAAAGAATTGCTTAAAGTGGATTCCACGTGTTAACTAAGTTTCCAACACTTAAGAAGAATAATAATAATAATAATAATAATAATAATGGGGCCCACCGTTACACGGGGATATCTGCCTGGAACGCACAACCATTTGCCAGAAACAGTCAAACTAAACCCATAGGCGCACATGCTTCTGTCATAAAACCTTCCTACAGTGGGTCCCACCACCTTGGGCCCACTCCAAGAATTACCACAAAGCTGTACGCCGCTCAGTGGTTTCAAGCAGCCCAGTCAAACCAATGATATTTCTAGCCGGTAATGCTACCACCATACCGCTGTACTCAATCACAAATCAGATCAGAAATCAGAAGGCAATCCCAAACCACATGAGCGCGCGTGGACTGCCATCTTTGTCTTCCCCAAATAGGGTCAAGTGGGACGCACACCATAGATCACCGCAGCTACAGTTTGGTAGGAAATTAACCTTCCATGGAACTTAACAAACTTCGCACAAGCAACGCGTTAGCAGATTGATCTGCCAAGAACAGAACGTCAAGCCACAAAGAGCTTCGCAACGAACTAGATCTTGTTACTGATCAGGAATTTATCACCAACGGGTTCAATAATCAATATGTTCACCATTAACGAACCATCATAAAGGATCAACATCTTCAGGCCTTCGCCTCGACGAAACCCAAATTTGAATATCATTAAAAATACTCCAAAACATCTGAACTTCGAAGATGTACATAGTGCTAAACAAAACATAGCATCGACGAGCGTCGAATTTGGCTAAGCACACCAGATCCAAAACATATAGCAGTACACTTAGAGCCGATCCGACATTCAGTAACCAAAACAACGCCACCGAACAAACCCCAAGACCACCAATATTCTTGGGGCTTAAACATCAAACAACATTGCAGAACAACTGTATTATATCCATGGATATCAACACATGACTCAACCTTACGCAAATGGACAATAAACCGCCCCAGATCTGAAATGAAACCTAGATCTAAAAGCTAAACCCAGGCAGATTCCAGCTTAAAACAACGTAAGCTTGTAAACCAACCTCGCCAAAGAACTAACACCAACACTCTCGGTGCCTTACATACACCCCACCATTGCCATGGGAATGATCCAGAGACAACTAGCAGCAAAGTCGATGACGCAAAAATTTCATGAGACTAACATTTTCTCATCTATAGAAACACCGAAAAGTTAAAGCTAACCTGAAGGTCAGTTCTACTCTTCAAGAGAAGCTTCAGAGATTGATAGAACACCATCGAAAGCCTTCATCAACCGCACGAGCAGCGCCATAGAGGGCCTTGGGGAGAGCTCTCTAGAGAGAGAGAGCTCTCTAGAGAGAGAGAAGCTCTCCCCCAGTGATACAATTCTAAACAATGGGATTACTACTGCCCTTTTAAGTGCGGTACGCTCCCCAGACCTAGTTGGAGGATAGGTTTCATGACGCATGCGTAGAGTTTTTTTTATGAATGTGTAAGGTTGAATTAGACTAAATAAATATTGATGTGAATATGTTCAGAAAAACTTGAGAGAAGAAGAAGATGGATAAGAGCTAAATTGATTTACTGACCCGCGTGACACTAGAATACATGAATGGAATTGATGAGTTCGTTATATTTGTATACAGTAATAGAGCTGAAGATTTATCGATCAGTTGTCCATGTAGGTTCTGCTGTAATTGGTACAATCTATCACATAACGTTGTGTGGGAGCATCTTATTTCCAATGGGTTTTTAAAGAAGTACAAAAATTGGATTTATCACGGGAAATCTTATGTTCTTTTGCATGGTAATGAAGAAAACCAAATATCTGTCGATTCAAACATTGGGGATGATATGATTCAATTGGTACACGAGGCTATGGAAATTTCACACGTGGGTACGAGTGTTGAGAATGATGAACTAACTGCAAGTGATCCACGAGAAGGGGCAAACGAAGAAACTACGAAGTATTTTAAACTTTTAGAAGACGCGCAGAGTGAATTGTATCCGGACTGTACGAAATTCACCTCATTATCGTTTATGGTTTGACTTTTGCATATGAAGGTGCTCAATCAGTGGACAGACAAGTCCATTGACATGCTACTTCAGCTATTGAATGAGACTTTTTCTGAGGGAGTGAAATTACCGAAATCATACTATGAAGCTCAAAAGATCACTCAAGATTTGGGCTTCACGTATGAGACATTGGATGCTTGCCTCAATAGTTGTATGTTATTCAGGAATGAGGATGCAAGACTTGATAAATGCATCATATGCAACAAATCTAGAAGGAAAGATGAGAATGATATATCGAATAATGGCAAAGTTGGTGGAAAATGGGTAGCTACGAAACAAATGAGGTATTTTCCTTTGAAGCCAAGGTTGCAGAGACTTTTTATGTCATCCAAAATGGAAAAGCTAATGAGATGGCATGAAGAGGAACGAACTGATGATGGTGTGTTAAGGTATCCTGCTGACTCTTGTGCATGGAAAGATTTTAATCGTAGGCACACAGACTTTGCTAGTGATAGTCGTAATGTACGACTTGGGTTAGCAACTGATGGATTCAACCCATTTAGATCAATGAATATA
>JAULJZ010062600.1:0-13459 GCA_032270985.1 Heliamphora pulchella | reverse complement strand
AAGATTCTCATAAAATAGAAAATTAATTTTATTAAAATAAAATTAAATACTAAAAACATAATTTTCAGTATACCAACTATAATAGATAGACAAAAAAAAAAAACAAAAAGAGGAGGATTGAGATTATCAAGTAAGACGCGAAAAATGATGTTGTAGCAATTCTATGCCTTAATGTGTGTGTGTGTGTGTATGTGTGTTGAGTATGCAATTTTGTTCGTGTAGGTGTGTAGAGAGAGCCTCGATATATACGGAGGTAGAGGAAACATAAGAGGAGGGGAATGGACTGGTGGTGGTAGAGATTGGACGGGTGGTGGATGAGAGAAAACTAGGGGTGGTGGAGAGTGGACTGGGGGTGGCGAATGGTGGACGTGTGGCGGAGGAGAGTAGAGGGGATGTGGGAGGATTGAACAAGTGGTGGTGCAGGTGGCAAAAGTGACCTTGACGGGTAAATAGGATCTTCGCGGTGACGTCTAGAAGGGCTTGAGGGTGGAGATGATTGTGCTGGTTGCTTTCGCTGTGGCGCAAGCACAAGTAAATGCTTCTCAACCAGCGGAGCCCCACCACCACCCTTTGACTTGCTGCAATCAACCGGTTTGGGGGGAAGATGAGCAAGATTAATTTACGGGGTATTTTAGTCATTCAACAATCTTTATTAACGACGTTAAAATCTAAGGGATGACAATGTAAAATTTTCAAATGTGTGGGGTTGATTGTGTTTTACCCAAATCTCAGGGGGATATTGGTGTAATTTAGCCTTTTATAAATTATAACTTAGCCTCTGTTTGGTCTAACTCTTTTTGAAGGGTTTTTACTTAAAAATCTCTTAAAAAATCCACTTGTTTGGCCTCCTACTGTAATCAATTGATTTTTTTTCACATCTTTTTACATTTACCTTTTTTTTTTAAAAAAGTCAAAAAGCAAAAAAAACTACAAAAAGCTAGGCCAAACACACGCTTAGAAGAATTTCGATGAAACCTAGTTATTCATTTGTCATAGTGAAATTCTGTAGCACTTGTGGAGTTAACGCTCATTAAATGAACCACGTAAAGTGTGTCTACTACTTTTGTCCTTTATTCTTTCTTTCTATCTTTGTCTCTCATTGGTCATGCGTATGCTTTGTTATAACCCTAACATCTTTCAGCGAGTTCTCTCCTTTTCTCGACGCCGTACTACAGCCGTCATCAAATTCATGCCTCGCTCACAAACAACTTCCTTACTATTTCGTCCATCTAATCTAATCACCACCTTTTAGGGATGAAACTAAGACTTCATATGAATAGGAGGCACCCGACTAACAATGAATAATAGAAACTTTTATCGATAAAGTTATTTTCCGACCTATTGACGTTACCGTGGGATTGTTACTTTTTACCATCAAAACTCAAAATAGCAACTTTTACCGGTAAGAGTTTTAACTCACTAGACAATAGTTAGTAGAACACTTCTTTTAGATTAAAGCCAAACATGTAGGCACTTATTCAAAATCTTGATTTGTAACTCTTGATTGCACAAATGCCATGTTTGTGTAGGTAATAGAATTAACATGGATTAAGTTTTTGATGACTAATAGTCATAGAATTAAATATTTATTACATTGGTTATCCCTTTCTTATATTGTCCAATCCAATGTTTGTTTGGTTGGAAAATATAATAACAAGGATAAAGTATAATGATAGTTTTGCCCTTTTTATATCATTTGGCACTAGAATAATTGATTATGTATGTTGAGCTAACACAAGTAAAATATTATCAAATAAAGCTAAAAAGTAATATCAATAATATATAATTTTTTAAATATTACCAAAAAAATTCAATAAGACTAAAAAGGAATAAAGGATAATTCTACGGGCAAAAAGAGCAAAAGTGAAAAAGAAAGGACTAATAATATTGCAAAGTAGAAGGTTGATATTAGAACTCTATCCAAATTAATCCCGGTAAATAAAAATGGAACAAAAATTGTAAAACCAAGTAAAAAGTAAAAGTGGAAATAAATTAAAAAAACAAATAGAAAATATCTAAAAATGTTGTACAAGTAAGATAAAAGGAAAAATGTACCATTTTAAGTTAATTATTTTTTCTCTCTCTTCTTTTCTCTCTCTCTCTCTCTCTCTCTCTCTATATATATATATATATTCCATTCTCTCTCTTTTCACTAGTTATATTATACAAGGGATAATGTGTGTTCAACTCGAACTATTTGTCTAATTTCTTATTTTGCATTCAAATATGAGATATAAACGCTATTATAGACTAATTGTTCAATATCACATTTTAATCTTTTAATACAAATGTGGTAAAAAAAATTTCTTATTTTAATGCATGTTCGTTAATAGTAGTTGCATTTCAATTGAATTGTGCGAAATATGCGAACTTAGCTCATTTTCTACTCTTGTGTTGTTGAGGATTGGAGTATGGTCTCAACAATTCCTCCCAAAATAACGAAGAATGCACAAATCACAATAACAAAAATGAAGAAAGAAACAACAACCACACAATCAAGACACGCAAATTTACATGGTTCGGTATGTAGTGTCTCCATCCAAGGGCTCACATTTCCATTATAGACTTAGAAGAATGCAAGAGAGGTGTTTTTAGGGGGAGGGAATACAAAAAAAATAGGTCAAAACTCATGACAATCGCAACCCTAGCAGCTAGTTAATGTCGCAATCCCGAACAGACCGCTCGATCGATCAGACACTGTTCTCAGTTTCTCCTGCAGACCGCTCAAGCTACCCAGACTACTCGAGTAGGCCCAGACCGCATGATCCGTTTGTTCCCAGACTAGATTTTCTTCACCACCTCCAACAATTTCTCACTTGAGGTAAATTCTCTCCAAGTCTTCAGATATCCCCCAAAAAATACTGTCGCCTTAAAACAACCAAGGAAACTAAGGAATTGGTGTGAGCCACCCTCTTGTCTTTTACACTTGAAGACCAACCAAAGCTGAATTTAATTTCAGTTTGTCAATGCTAACCCCTTAAGTCAACATGTCAGCTGGGTTCTTTGCTCCACAAATCTTCTCTAGCTTCAATTGTCCATTGTCAAGAAGATAGCATATAAAATAATACATCAACTGTATGTGCTTTGTCTTGGAGTGAAACACCAAGTTTTTAGTTAGAAAGATAGCACTCTGTTTGTCACTGTAGAGAGTACATTTGTCAACCTTTTTGCCCAACTCTTTGAAAAGACCTTGTAACCACACCATCTCCTTCATAGCCTTTGTAATAGCAACATACTCAGTTTTCGTAGTGGAAAGTGAAACAATCTTTTGCATTTTAGAGGCCCAACATGCTGTTGTACTACCTAGGGTGTAGACAAACCTAATAGTACTTTTCTTATTGTTAATATTACTAGCTAAGTCAGCATCCACATAACCATGTAGCTCTAAGTCTATTCTCGTAAAACATAGAGATGTGTTGGTAGTGCCCTTCAAATATCTCAAAATTCACTTTACAGCATCTCAATGCTGCTTTCTTGGATTACTCATGTATTTGCTGACTACTTTCACTGCATGTACAATATACAGTATTGTGCAGATTATGGCATAGGGGACCTTGATCATGTAATCCTGCTTCTACTATGTCTTTAGAGATTGATCCTTAGTTAGCTTGAAATGACCAGCTAATGATGTACGTACAAATTTAGCGTTGTCCGTGTTGAATATGCTAAGTACCTTTTTTTACACACTCACGCTGTAAAAGTCTCAAGGTCCTGTTGGTTTTGTCTCTGATGATTCTCATACCAAGGATTTGTTTAGTAGCTCTCAAATCCTTTATTGCAAACTGTCTTGACAACTACCTTTTTAGCTTGTTAATTTCCTTAATACACCACCCTACAATGAGCATATCATCCATATACAGCAGCAGGATGATATTGAAGTTGTCAAAATTCTTAGCATAGCAGCAATGGTTTGTTGTTAGCCTTGTGAACCGGAAGCTTTCCATGAAACTGTCAAACTTTTTGTACCATTGTCTCGGAGTTTGCTTCAAATCATATAAGCTCTTACTTAATTTGCTGACTAGGTTCTCCTTTTTTGGTACTGTGAACCCCTCCGGTTGATGCATGTAGATATCTTCTTCCAAGTTACCGTGAACAAAAGCGGTCTTGACATCCAACTGTTCAAAATGCAACTCCTCTGCAGCCACAATACCTAGTACCAATCTGATTGTTGTAAACTTTAAAATTGGAGAGAAGATTTCAGTGTAGTCGACGCCTTTCTTCTGCTAAAATCCCTTGACAACCAATCTGACCTTATAATGTTTGCTGCCATCATGCTCTTTCTTTACTCTATATACCCACTTGTTGTGTAAAGCCTTATTCCCCCTAGCAGTTTTATCAGCTCCCACGTCTGATTTGTCAACAGTGAGTCCATTTCATCATTCATGGCTAACTCCCGCTTCATTGAGTGTTTCGTCTATAAGACTTCATCATAATTCTCGAACTCACCACTGTTAGTGAGCAAGAAGTAGAATAGGGACGATGAGAGCTGTTGTGGTGGTCTGATGCTTTTGGAGGACCTTTTGACAGCCGTTACAAGTGTGCTGTGTTCCACCCGTGAGTTCACATTTTCTTATCTTCTTCATCCCTGTTCTGCACATTATTTTAAGAAATATCATTCAGATCAACAAACTCGGACTTCTTCATATCTGGCATCACAACGTCATATTCTGCCTTTGACCTGTCCTTGTGAACAACCTGTTTATTAAAGACAACATTCTTACTTTTAACATTTTTTCGATTTTGATCATCCTAAAATCGATAACTAAATGCATCATCTTCATAACCAATGAAGAAACATTTTTTAGATTTTGTTTGCAGTTTATTTCTAGCATCAAAATCTATGTGAACATATAAAGTGCAACCGAATACCTTTAAAAAGAAAAGATTTACCTCTTTTCTACTCTAGACATCTTTAGGAATCCTGAGACCTAAAGGAACTGACAATCCACAATTTAATAGGTAGGTTGCGGTGTTTATACTGCATCAGCTCAAAAACATTCTGGCATGCTAACATGTAATCTCATGCTCCTAACACGATCATTTAGATTTCTGTTCATGTGCGCAGTCACGTAGTTATGTTGTGTCATTGCAAAAATAGTCTTTTGCCACTTGATTCCAATGGTCGCACAAAACTCTCTGAACCTCCCATCTATGTACTTTTCTCTATTGTCTAATCTTAGACACTTCAATTTTAGGCCTGTTTCAGTTTCAAACAGGGCCTTCCACCTTTTAAAGGTGTAACGCCCCGATTCTAATGAAATATATTCTGAATATACCTTTGAAACCAACCTGGCGTAGAAGCCATTTCTTGAAGACTGTGCCTTGAAACAACCCATTTACGCCCAAAAACCCATTTAAGAGAAACTTGGCTTAAAACAATTTTCAATGTCAAACTCCCTTTTTAATGTCCATGACAATACCCATCTTATTAGATTCAATAAATTGACTCATTTATCATCGATCCAACACCTTTACCATCTTCCATTAACCCAACACATTTACCCTTTTTATTACATTTCCAAGTTAAGGTTTTACCAACCCGATTATTTGCAACACACACACTAGCACACTTTATTGATACTTTCCATATGTTACCAACTCATGGTTTCAAATATAGGCACTGACGTCGGACGAGCGTATAGACCCACGTAGCGTTATACTCAACCTGGCCACACAGGCCCCATGAAGTAACGAAACGTTCTATACCCTGACACGACTAACGTCCTTTTTCGGTTGCTAGCCGGCGGGCAAAGAACCCAATTTGCGCAGTTTTTTGGTCTTTCATCGAAGATCAACTCGTGCCCAACCTTAAACGATCCATAGATCCAGAAATTCATCATTCTCAGCATATCACAACACAACACACACACGTGAGTCCAACCCAAGTGGTTCCTCTCACTAAACCCATTTCATTACATGATTCCATTATTCACATTTCCATCATTTTAGGGCTCAAACCCTAATTAACCATCATGTGGCTTCAAACTCACAAATTCATTGGTTTTATTCAACATAACCCACACTTTTGACTTGACATCAACATGTGTCACATGAATTTATGGAATTAAGTTCACAGTGAGTTATAATAACTCTCAATTCAACCATTACTCATGTCAATTTCATCACATCAATTCTTAAAATCCAAAACTCCCAATTTTCTTGGTTTTAACCCAAAACCCAAACCTTAGATTTTCATTTCTCACTCCAACCACAAGAAAGAACAATATTAAGATAGGAACATGTTAAATCCTTCAAAATCTAAGGATTAACCTTCATTATCCCTAAATTCAAGCTTAGGGTTCCAAAAAACACAAATTTCATGCTTATATATTCATAAATTAGAAAACACGACACATATCAAAAAAATATTCAAAGAAAGTCTTATATCCTACCTTTGGGTTGCTTGATTCACAAGAAAAGTCTCGCACAAGCCCCAACCACGAAAATCTCCAACCATACGGTGAGAAAAACGTCCTCAAAGCTAAGATCGAGCCTCCAACGGTTGGACCACCGAGAGGAAGGCAAGAAATCGCCCCAGGAAAGGCCAAGAGAGCTCCCACACTCTCCAATCACAAACCTTAGTCCTCACCTTTGCTCTAGAGAGAGAGAGGAAGAGAAAGAATGAAGAATAAAATTCCCCACACGACCTTTTAAAAGGTCTGCTCCGCGACAGTCTGCTCGAGCGGACCTCCACCGCTCGAGTGGTCCCTTCCCAGAACCTCTCTGCCACTTATCCGCTCGAGTGGTCAGGCCTCTGCTCGAGCGGTCAGCCTGGGCTGGAATCTCGAATTATTGAAACTACAACTGAGACGTATACCCACAAAACATCATCCAACTAAGTTCTCCTACATAAATCCACCCTCAATCCTCAATAACGAACGCATACAAGCTCAAGAATCAATTTTCACGCATGATTTACACTCCCAAACATCTCCACTAGACATAACATACTTATTTTCATTAATGCTTAGAAAATAATGAGGGTTAGGGTCCCTATAACCTCCCACCCTTAGGAGATTTCATCCCCAAAATCACGCACATCAAGAACTGAACAACTCGGGGTAATTTCTATGAACTTTCGATTCTCGTTCCCACATAGCTTCCTCAATGCCGTGATGAAGCCATAACACCTTTACGTACTGAATGGTTTTTCCCTGCAAAACTTGTTCTTTAATGTCAAGGATTCTCACCGGTCTTTCTTCATAGGTAATATCATCGTTAACCCTCAACTCCGTCTAATCCAAGACATGGGGCGCGTCTGGCTCATATTTACGCAACATAGATACGTGAAAAATGTTGTGCACGGAGGCTAATTGCGGTGGTATGGCTAGGTAGTAGGCCACCTCTTCGATTCTATCAAGAATTTTAAACGGGCCAAAAAAACGCGGTGATAACTTTTCACTCTTACCAAACCTCATTAAACCTTTCCATGGCAAAACTTTCAAGAATACATGGTCTCCCACCTCAAACGCTAATGGTCTCATTCTCTTATCTGCGTAACTCTTCTGGCGGTTTTGGGCGGTCATTAAACGTTTACAAATTGCCATGATCTTTTCTGTGGTCTCACGCACAAGCTCGGGCCTAACACGGCTGCTTCACCGAAATCGGTCTAGCACACTAGTGATTTGTAAGGTCTACCATACAATGTCTCGTAAGGCACCATCTCGATGCTCAATTGATAACTATTATTGTAGGTGAATTCTACTAACGGTAGATGGTCTTTCCATGACCCATGGAAATCTAAAACACACGCTCACAGCATATCCTTGAGTATCTGAATAGTGCGTTTCGACTGACCATCTGTCTGGGGGTGAAAAGCAGTACTAAGGAGTAGGCTCGTTCTTATAGCTTACTGCAAACTTTGCCAAAAATGAGACGTGAAACGAGGATCTCGATAAAAAAATGATAAAAATTGACACCTCGTGGAGTCTAACAACCTCGCGTATATAGAGCTTACTAAGTTTATCAACTGAATTCGTCATGCGAATTGGTAGAAAATGTGCCGACTTAGTCAATCTATCCACCACAACCCATATGGCATCATGCCCCTTTGGTGATCTCGGAAGACCCAAAATGAAGTCCATGATAATATTTTCCCATTTCCACTCAAACACTGGTAACAGTTGCAATTGACCCGCTAGTTTCTAGTGCTCGGCTTTCACTTGTTGACAAGTGAGACAACGCAATACGAAAAGCGCAACGTCTTTCTTCATACCCTTCCACCAATACTGCCTACGTATGTCATGGTACATTTTTGTGCTACCTGGATGCACTGCCAGGTGTGAATGATGAAACTCGCGAAGTACGTTTTCCCGAAGCGTCTCTGGCACAAAGATCCTTCTTGTAAACCTTAGGCTTTGATCGGAGTGGATAGTCCACTCTTTGGCATCCTCGCCACTCAAAACTCGTTCCCGAGACATCAAACTCTCAGCGTTCGATTGTTGTGCCTTAACAACGCGATGAACGAGGGTAGGTTGAGAAATCACCGTAAACATGGCAACATACCCATCAGACTTTCCTAAACAAAGGTCATACTCCCCGACTTATCCGAGCATATTCTACTCTCTAACTGCTATCCTTGCTAACGTGCTCAAGGACTTTCGACTGAGGGCGTCGGCCACCACATTCGCCTTGCCTAGAAGATACTGGAGATGAAAATTATAATCTCCCAAGAACTCTATCCATCTTCTCTGACGCAAATTTAGATTCTTCTGTGAAAACAAATACTTTAAGCTCTTATGGTATGAGAATACTTCGAAACGCTCCCCATATAGATAGTGCCTCTAGGTCTTAAGAGCAAAAACCACTGCTCCGTGCTCCAAGTCATGCGTAGGGTAATTCTTCTCATGAACCTTCAACTGTCTCGATCCATAGGCCACCACCTTACCTAGTTGCATTAACACGCAACCCAACTCTTCATGTGATGCATCATAATAAATGGTATAACCGAGTCCTCTCTCCGAAATAGTCAAAATGGGTGTACTTGTTAATAGCGTCTTCAATGTCAAGAAAGCGAGTTCACAACTATCGTTCCATACAAACTTGATCCATTTTCGTGTAAGGCGTGTTAAAGGAGCTGCAAGCCTAGAGAAATCTTTCACAAATCATCGGTAATATCCTTCCAACCCCAAAAAGCTCCGAATCTCAAATACACTTTTCGGTCTTTCCCACTCCATTACCACCTTGATCTTAAGATGAATCCACTGCCACTCCATCCCTTGAGACTACATGCCCCAGAAACTTTACTTTCGGCATCCAAAATTCACATTTGTCATACTTAGCATATAATCGATGTTCCCGCAACAGTTGTAATGCAATTCACAGATGCCCCTTGTGCTCTTCTTTCGATGATGAATAGATCAAGTATCGTCCACGAATACCACTACGAATCGATCAAGATAGGGTGAAAGATACGATTCATAAGGTCCATAAACGTTGCCGGTGCGTTAGTCAACCCAAATGGCACGATTAGAAATTCAAAATGTCCATAACACGTACGAAAAGCCGTCTTTGGAATGTCTTCCTCCCTAACCCGCAACAGGTGGTAAGCCGATCTCAAGTTGATCTTCGAAAAACAACAAGAACCTCTTAATTGATCAAACAAGTCATCAATACGCGGCATAGGGTACTTATTTTTAATGGTCACACGGTTCAACTTACGATAATTTATACAAAGGCGTAACGACCCATCCTTCTTCTTTGCAAACAATGCTGGGACTCCCCAAGGTGACACACTAGAACAGATGAACCCTTTATCCAACAACTCTTGAACCTGTACTTTCAACTCTATCAACTCGTCCGGTACAAAGCGATATGAACGCATGGAAATGGGAGCAGTCCCCGGGATAAGGTCTATGGAAACCAATCTCACGTACTGACAGGGCAGAGAAAAGGAGGCTGAGGCTGTCACAGCCCCGCGATTTAAGAGATCTAGGTGCTAAGCCACTATCCCGGTCACCCACAAAATAAAAGAAATCTCCTTTTAGAGTGCAAACAAACACCCATCACCGGTCACAATCAATGTTGGCGCGAAAGGTTGTCAACCAATCTATCCCTAAGATAACATCGAATGAGAACATATTGATCACAATAAAATCAAACACCAAGCGATGGTTGGTAATCTCCATCTCACAAGCTCTACAAACATGCCTCAACACGGCCATCTCACCCAATGGTGTCTCTACACACACAGCATTATCCAATGTATCTACCTTTAACTCCAATGCAGATGCAAATGCGGATGAAATGAAAGAATGCGATGCTCTGGTATCAACAAGACTACTGGCCCAATAATAGTACACTAAGAAGGTACCTCGTATGATCAAAGGACTGGCTGTGGTATCTGGTACGATAGGTGCCACCGATGTACTGGGCTCCACAAGAGCATATACTCATCCCTGGTTTCCTTGATTTTGTCCCCCACTACTCCTGGCTCCTGGTTACCTCACTAACTGAGTTGAAGTAGCACCTCCTGTTGTCCTTACTGACTGTGGCCCCGACTGTTGTTGCGACTGACCATAACCCTGTCTTCCCTGCGATACCTGTACCCGATGTGCTCCAGTGGCACCCTGAACACTCCCTCCTTGAGGGTAATCTCGTCGTAAGTGACCCATCTGACCACATTGAAAACATGAAAATGGGGTCCTCCCCTGAGTTTGACTCTGCGGCTGTTGCTGTCTCTTCTGCTGATTATCCTTTGAGCGATGTCCCGGTTGCCTGCATGTGTAACACACTAACTCTCGACGTTCAAAATGTCCAGATGAACCCATTGACGGTACTGGTGCCGATCGTGGCTGAAACTGCAATCCCATGGGATATGAACTCAATCCCCCTGATTTTTTCTTCTTCACCTGACGTCCTTCGGACTGTGCACCAGAAATCCCTTGATGCAACTTGCTTTCCCTAATCTTGCGGCTCTTCGTCATTGCATTCTCCACTCGAATAGCGGCCTCTATAATCTCGAAGTACACCCAAAAACCCAATGCTGCAATTCGATCCTTGATCGAAGGTCGAAGACCTCCCTCAAACCTCTTGGAGCGCAACTCCTCTATTGACACCATCTCGGGTGCGACCTGCGACAAGTTTGTGAACTTAGCCTCATACTGGACCACGGTAAGATTCTCTTGAATGAGAGAGAGAAACTCCTCTCGATACACATCTATGGAAGAAACTCCTCTATAAGGCAGTCTTCACAACGTCCTCGTCCTTAATCCTCAACCGGTGATATCCCGATCTCAAGTCAATCTTCGAGAAACAGCTCGAACCTTTCGGCTGATCAAACAAATCATCTATCCTCGGCATCAGATACTTATTCTTTACTGTTATTTGATTCAGCTTCCGATAGTCGATACACTAATGCGATGATCCATCTTTCTTCTTCGCAAAAAGAACAGGAGCTCCCCATGTGAAGTACTCAGGCATATAAACCCTCTGTCTAGCAACTCCTGAAGTTGTACCTTGAGTTCACGCAACTCAGCAGGTGCAAAATGATAAGACGGTATAGATATGGGAGCAGCTCCGGGAACTAGATCAATAGAGAACTCTACCTCATGGTTCAGTGGTAACTCAAACAGATCGTCAGGAAAGACATCTGAGTAATCGTAAACCACCAGAGGTAACTCTCCTCGACTCCCAGCTACCTCATCCAACATAAGGACAGAAAAGAGGAAACCCAGGTTGCCCTGGTTCCGCACAGCACTGAGCGAAGACATCAAACCCTCATCCCGGTCACCCATAAAACAAAAGCAATCTCCCGTCGGTGTACAGATCGTTACCCTCCATCGATCGCAATCGATAAAGGCACGATAGGTGGTTAGCCAATCCATCCCTACGTTGACATCAAACACAGTCATGTCTAGAATAACAAAGTCCAACTCTAGACAACGACCGACAACCTCCAACACGCAGGATCTACAGACAAGACTCAACGTCACACTCCCACTGACTGGGGTCTCCACGCTCAAAGTACTACCCAACCAGTTAATTTTTAACACCAAAACAGATGCAAAAGCAGATGATATAAATGAATGCGATGCTCCAGTGTCGATAAGAACACTGGCCCATGATTTATAGACTAGAAAAGTACCTCTGATCATGGAGGTGGTAGCAGCAGCATCGGGTACGACCAGTGCTCTGGATGAACTGGGGTCTACAAGAACATAAGCTCGAGCCTGTCCACTGTGGCCCTGTACTGCGGACTGTTTGCTTGACTGTACTGATGTGCCCCCTTCTGCGAATCTAGATGGTTGGCGTCCCTAGACAGGTGAAACAGCTGGTGCTCCTACTGTACTCTGAAAGCTCCCTCCTCTGGGGCAGTTCCTCCAGATGTGCCTTGACTGGCCGCACTCAAAACATACCATCGGTCCTCTCCATGGCGCCTGTGATTGCGACTGTGCCTGAACAGGTGTTGAACTCCGGCATTTTGCCGCACATGCCCTGGCTGCTAGCATCTGTGACAAAGAAGCTCTCTCTGATCTGACCTTCCCGTTGAAGCTACGGGAGGTGTAGAGGCAGAAGACTGTGGCTGATACGACCCCACTGGATAAGAACTCAGACCAGATGTCCGTTGATGCTTGTCCTTGCATCCCGTTCCTGTGCGTGTCCCCCACCTGACTGACCCCTACTATCCCTATCTCTGCGCGTTTCGTTCAGAGTATCCTCCACCTTCATGGCGGTCTCCACTAACTCTGTAAAGACTTGCATCCTGAACGCTGCTACCTTGTCATGAATAGCGGGCCTCAAACCCCTCTCGAACCGCTTTGTACGAAACTCATAAGTAGGCATAATCTCTTCTGCAAATCGGGACAGGCTTGTGAACTCAGCCTCATACTCAACCGCACATCGTCCCCTGAGCCAGGAAAAAAAAATCCTCTCTGTAGCGATCCCTCAAAGTCGCTGGAAATTATTTCTCCTGAAATACCTTCGTGAATGACTCCCAAGTGCCTCCTACTGTGGTCTTGGCGAACTTTCACCACATGTGAGCACTCCCCCTCAGCTAGAAAGCAGCAAAAGAAACCCGCAGATCATCCTCCTCAATCTAAAGAGTATCAAGGATCCTGGTAACCAGCTCCAGCCACTCAGTGGCCACCGTGGGGTTGGGATCCCCAAAAAAGGTAGGTGGGTCAAGACGGTAAAACTCACGCATCGCGACAGTCGCCCTCGGCTCAGGTATGCTCTCTCCCCCTAGAGGCCTCAGCCAGCTGCCGGATGGAGCCTACCATCTCACGCATTAGGTCTCCGTCAACAGGTCCTTGGGGTGCATTAGCATCCCCTCTATCTGGGACTAAAACGTCCATTCGGCTAGAACCACGGCCACGGCCTCGTCCTCCCTGCGTGGACATAATTTCTATACAAAAACAACATAACAGGATAAGCATCCATATAACATGTTATTGCTAACGTAAAAGACATATCATGTATAAGCATGCTAACACATAGCCACTTAAGATCATGTCATCAC
>JAULJZ010062589.1:0-13459 GCA_032270985.1 Heliamphora pulchella | reverse complement strand
TTTTATTTGTTACGCATTTAAACACGAAAAGATGGTTTGATAAACCAGAATCTTTGAAATCGTGTACACGGAAAGATGTTTGATTCTTTTAGATCGTGCAATTTTTGAAATTAATAAATTTATTTTAATTAAATAGATTTTTATAACCCTTGAAAATATTTTAAAAATCTAAGTGTGAGAGGGAATTTATTCACTGATAAATCCCGCGATTTTCATTACCAGTTTGTAGACGATGCAATTAAACCCTACGTGTCAACAGTAAAGCCTTCCTCCCCAACGGACAAATTAATTGCGGTATCGCCAGTACAAATTCCATTTAGGAATAATTCTAAATAATTGTTAGTGTAGATCGCTTCTCCATCTGAAGGGTTCATTATGAAACGATTAATTTGGGATTAGGTGATAGTTAATACTTAGCTGTATATAATAGTATTCTCTCCATCTGAGTTACTACTGATATATACTGAACCGAAACTATATCAACTACTTAATTTTACTTGGCATTGTCAGTTGCCTAGATAGTAAAATTAAAAAGAATTGGCATGCCTGATCTTATGAAGGATAGTAAACATTTTTCCATCGAGGCATGCTATTCTCAGATTATCAGGCTACTAATGAATTAATTTTATAATGGTAGAAGGAAGCAAATTGAAATAAATTTAAACTTTTGCTCATTATAATTAACGGGTTTTTTTAATTATGTAATTCTCGGGATTAAAATGGCTTTCAACCCACTCGCTTTAATACTCAAAAAAAATAAACTAACGGGATTGAATTTTGTTGACTTGAAATGCAACTTGGATATAACTTTAACTACAAATGGTATTCCTTCAATACAAAAAATGTGTTTGTTTATGAAAATGGTTCTTCCTCTAGGCCAAAAGGCATGAAGAAGAAAAAAGTTCAGAAACAAAGAGACGATTTCTAGAGTAGTTAGTGGGCCACGAACTGGTGTGAAAAAATCGAAAGGCATATGTTTTCACTACAACCAGACCTAGCTCTGGAAAAAGTTATATCTAGTATTTCTCAAAAAGCAGAACAAATAGGGTAATTTCTGATCACTGGTTGTGGAAATATGTTTAGCTGTGTTATCTATCGGTACCTAGTGTGTGAGACCCTGACCCGTTTTCTTTTTCGGCGTTTTTCAACGCGTGTTTACCGTTCTTATTACGGCATGTTTATATGCTTTTTGATGCATGATCGGGCTTAGATATGCATGCGGGGTTGGTTCCTGGGGCTGTTGGGCATTACAGTGCGTTTTAAAATAAAAGAGATATTTTCGTGGCCTATAAATATCTAGCTTTAGATAATTTAGAAAAGATATTTTCATAACTTCGTGGCTAAGTTTTCTTTTTTCAAACCAAAAGATCTGTCTTCTCTCTAGATTCTCGAGGGCCCGGGGCTCAGTTTTTGACGATCAGATAGCATATCCTTAGTCTACTCGTGGTGGACTACACGTTCATCGGGACGAAATTTCATTCTGACAAAACTCGATTTTGCACGTGGTTCGAGGCATTGAGTTTTGACTCAACGAGGTAAGATTCTAGACTCTCATGTCTTATAAGGGTATTACGTGTAATCGTGTGTGTTTTTATCGTTTAAAAATGCATGAAAAATCGGTTTATGAGTTGGATTTTGGTTTAAATTCGTTTTGGGAGTTTTTGGTTGGATGGAATCGGGTTTCGAGTGTTTCTCTCGAGATTTTGTGGTAGTTTTGGGCTTGTGTATGTCCATGGGTTGTTAAAGGGGTGTTTGGATGGTTTAATTTGGAGTTGAGAAGCTTTTTCCATTGCTAGGGTTTGCTTTCTGCCGTTGCCTTGTTCACTGTTTTAAAAATCTAAAATTTCTTCTTTTGTGTCGATACATTTTCTGTTGGTGTCGACACTTTTTGTCGCTGGTGTCCACACTTTTCTACTGGTGTCGACACTTTTGCTCTCTGCACATGCTGCCTAAACTCTTGGTTCTTTTGTGTCGACAACTGGGCTATTTATGTCGACACCTCCATTGTTTGTGTCGACACCTTCGCTGCTTGTGTTGACTCATTTTCTGTTTGTGTCGACACCTTTGCTGTTTGTGTCAACACCTTTTCTACTTGTTTCGACACTTTCCCTGGTTGTGTTAAACCCTTTTTCTTTGGTAGTGTTGGAGCCTTAAGGGTTTCCTTTGGCTTTGATGGGCCTGTGTGGGTTCGTGTTGGCCAAGTTAGGCGTGCGTTGGTTTGGGTTATGATATGTTGGTGGTTGGGTCCTTGGTTTCCGATTGGTTTCCTATGGTATTCAGTTGATTAATTATGGGATTAGTCGACTGAAATACTATTGGATTCTTTTCGAGGTTCGGTTGGTTGTGTGGTGGCTTCGGGAGTTATGTCGTAGCTTCGAGTGTTTGTTTAGTTGTCGTCCTCGGGGATGATGTGCATGGCTAGATGTGGGTTGTTGGGGCACAGTTGTGTGCATCGTGGTTGGGTATTGAGCGTGTTCGGGCTCATGGCACCTTTGGAGGAAAGCTGGTGTGTTGTGACTTCGTGGTTTGAGGGGTTTAGCGTTGACCTTCGGGTTAGGCTTGGTTTTTATGGGTTGTTGGTTGTCCATGTGAGTGGATGTCGAGTTGTTTGGCGGGTGGCGTCATGATGTGAAGTTATCAATGGCTATGTGCGTTTATAACTGGCTATGTGCATTTATAACTCTAGTTTATTTATGTACGAATTAAGTAAGTGGATTACATGGTTTTGGTATAATTACGTGTAACGTGGTTTATGCTTTAAAACTCAGAGGTTTTATAGGCATGGTTATGTGAAATAAGCGAAACGGATGCATATAGTATATGTTGCATGGGTTGCAAATGTTATGTGAGTCACGTGTGTACCATGTGACGTGGTTTGTGAAACGTAGTGATAATACATGGCTTTATGCATTTAACCCCTAGTTTAGTATGCATGTGTTGATTCGGTGTTATCCCATAATGTTCGGTGTTATCCTGTAGTGTTTAGTTTTATCCTGTAATATGCGGTTTTATCCCGTGCTGTGCGGTCTTATCCCGCGATATGCGGTCTTATCCCGTGGTTTACGATTTTATCCCGTGGTGTGCATTCTTATCCCGCGGTATGCGGTCTTATCCCGTAGTTTACGATTTTATCCTGTGGTGTGCAGTCTTATCCCGCGGAATGCGGTCTTATCCCGTAATTTACGATTTTATCCCGTCGTGTGCGGTCTTAACCCGCGGTATGCGGTCTTATCCCGTGGTTTACGATTTTATCCCGTGGTTTGGAGTCTTATCCCGTGATATGCGGTCTTATCCCGTGGTTTACGGTTTTATCCCGTGGTATAATCTCGTGGTCGGCGGTTTCATTTCGTGGCTTACGGTATAGTTGACGGTTTTACCCCATGGTTTGCAGTTTTACCCCGTGGTTTATGATTTTATCCCGTAGTATACGGTTTTATCCCGAAAATGTGTGTTTGTGTACGGATCTTTATCTCAGTGTTAGGACTGTGGTTGCGGCTTGTGAGCACCGGCTTTACGCATTTGTACTGTGTTCTTTTGGAGTTGAGGTCTCTCGATCTGAGAGGATACATGGATTGCATGAACTGCATTGTGGAACGGATAAAATCAATTTCAAATTATTTTTTTAAGAGTCGTGTGAATCGCGATCTAAAAATCGTTTTCAAATTGTTTTCAAGGCTCATGTGAGTGAGTCAAAAGATGGTTATTATCCTCGCTTTCCCGTTTGCATGTGAAAATTATTTTTAAGGCTTGAAAGAGAGTCTAAAAAAAAATTGCACCTCATTTTTCTAGTATGTTTAGCTTATATTGTATGTGCTGTCTAGTTTCTGTTGAGTTTTGGCTCACGGTGTGGGATTTGATTTTCTTTAGCTACCGGTCACGCAGGTTGATCTAGAGCTGCTGGAGAGGCAAAAGATCTGTAGTCTTTCTTTTGGTTCTTTCTGTATCATGTATGTTATAACATATTTTTCCGGTGTTAGAACCGTGCAATGTAAGCCGTTGGGCGATTATATACAATGCATGTATGGTTTATTTTGAGAGTGTATTCTCGAGTTGGGTATTATATTCGGTTGCTTGTGGGTGTTTCATGTGACCCGGAGTTTGGGGCGTGACATAGTGTGTAGATACGGGAGCCACTAATCATTGCAAGAATTCTAAGAAATCTGACAACTTAGTGATGGGGAGATTTACCTGCATATGGGTAATAATACAAAGGTAACAGTAGTTGTAGTAGGAGATGTTACTCTCAGTTTTGGTAGAGATTCGGTTTTAATTTTGAGAGATTGTCTTTATGTATCTGCCATTAGAAGGAACTTAGTTTCTATTTTTGGATTAGCTGAAGATAGATATTTGGTTTATTTTAATAACTCTGTTGTTATTAAATATAATAAACGGGTTATCTGTTCTAGTACATTGGTGGATGATCTTTATATTATTACTCCAATCTCTTCTATACTGCAACTGACTAAAATGAATATCACATCTAATTTACCATATAAGGTATAGTTTTCTTTTTTAATGAACCAAACGTTTATTTGGAACTTACGCTTGGGTCATATTAATCAAAAAAGAAAAAATAGACTAGTAGTAGATGAACTTTTGAATTCATTGGAAGTGGAGGCACTTTCAATCTGTGAATCCTGCTTAAAATGTAAAATGACCAAAAGACCCTTTTCGGCCAAAGGCTATAGAGTTAAAGAATCGTTAGAACTGGTTCATTCTGATATGTGTAGTCTTATGACAATCCGGGCTAGAGGTGGCTTTGAGTACTTCATCAGTTTCATTAATGACTACTCAAAGTATGAATACATTTACCTAATCCACTGTAAGTCTGAATGCTTTGAGAAATTTAAAAAATTCGAGGCGGAGGTAGAGAAGCGTCTGGGTAAAAGTATCAAATCACTACGATTCGACCGTGGTGGGGAATACCTCTTTGGAGAGTTTAAGGACTACTTGTCATCAGAGGGAATTATATCCCAGTTGACCGCACCTGGCACTTCGTAGCAGAATGGTGTAGCAAAAAGAAGGAATAGGACTCTTATGAAAATGGTAAGGTTCATGATGAGTTATTCTGGTTTACCTGACTCTTTTTGGGGACCTGCTAAGGAGACAGCAGCTTACATTCTGAACTTGGTATCTTCTAAGTCAGTACCTTTTACTCCCACAGAATTATGGACCGGGCATAAGACTAATCTGAAACACATTCAGATTTGGGGGTGTCTAGCACATGTGCTGAAAAGAAACGCAGGTAAGTTAGAACTGAGGACAGAAGCCTGTTTCTTTGAAGGGTATCCCAAGAGAACGAAGGGTGGTCTATTTTATAATTCTAAATATCAGAAGGTCATTGTTAGTACCAATGCCCGATTCTTGGAAGAAGATTATATTATGGATCACAGGCCTAAAAATAATATTGTTCTAGAATAATTGAAAAAAATACCAGTAAAACGAGAACAGGCTGCTCGTCATAGTGGAAGGATTATCGGGACAAGTGCAAATCAAGAACAGGCTGCTCGTCATAGTGGAAGGATTATCGGGACAGGTGCAAATCAAGAACAGGGTGTTGATGCACAGGGTTCTGATTCTGCACAGCATGTTATTGCTAGTACACAGACACAGGTAACGCCTCGTTGTAGTGGGAAGGTTGTTCATCAACCTGATCGGTATATATTCTTGGGAGAGTCTTTTGAGAGAATCTCGACAGAACTAGATACCGAGCCCTATAACTACAATGAAGCACTTCATTATAAAGATGCAGATCTTTGCCAAAGGGCTATAAATTCAGAGAAGGAATCTACGTATTTCAATCAGGTCTGGAAACTTGTAGAACCACCCGAAGAGATAAAATCCACTAGATGCAAGTGGATTATTAAGAGGAAGAGAGAAGCAGACAGGAAGGTTGAAACCTTTAAAACTAGACTTGTTGCTAAAGGGTTTACTCAGAAAGAATGGATCGATTAGGAGAAAACCTTTTCACTGGTAGCCATACTTAAGTCTATCTGGATTCTCTTATCTATTGCCGCTCATTTCGATTACAAAATCTGGTAAATAGACGTCATAACAGCTTTCCTTAATGGAAGTCTTGATGAGTGTATCTATATGATACAACCAGACAGATTTATTACAAAGGGCTAAGAACACATATTGTGTAAGCTTAAAAGATCCATTTATGGATTTCAGCAGGCATCGAGGTCTTGGAATACTCTGTTTGATCAAGTTATTAAGTCTTATGATTTTGATCAAAGTCCAAATGAGTCCTGTGCGTACAAGAAGCGTAACAAAAGCATGGTGATCTTCCTAGTACTTTATGTAGACAATATCTTGCTCATCGAAAACGATGTGGGGGCATTATCTACGATTAAAGTATGGTTATTTAGGCAATTTGATATGAAGGACTTGGGAGAAACCAGTCACATCCTTGAGATCAACCTTGTGCGAGATCAGAAACAAAAGATGATGGGCTTATCACAAGTAAAATATATCGATGATATCCTTACTCGTTTTAGCCTGTAGGATTCCAAGAAAGGGCATCTCCCTTTCAGGCATGGAATCATTCTATCCACGGAACAGTATCCTAAGACACCTGATGAGATAGAAATGTTGAAGACATTTCCTTATGCTTCGGTAGTAGAAAGCTTCATGTATGCTATGCTTTGCACTAGACCCGACATCTGCTTTGCCGTTGGCATGCTTAGCTGATATCAATATAATCTGGGGCAGGAGTATTGAACTGCGGTAAAGAATATATATAATCAAGCACCTAAAAAGGACTAAGGATTATATGTTGGTTTATCAGGCAGACAATCTAGTACGTTTGAGGTACACAGACTCAAATTTTCAGTCAGACATAAAGCTTGAATCAGGAGACAACCTTGTAGATCTTTTACAAAGTGCTTACCAACTATGACTTTTGATAGTCATGTAAAGGGCATGGCAGTCAGATGTATAGCAACATAGTTTTGAGTATAAGTGGGAGATTGTTAGGGTTGGTATACTAAAAACCATATTTTTAGTATTTAATTTTTTTTTAATAAAATTAATTTTTCATTTTATGATAATCTTTATGAGCAATGTATGCATATCATTTTTTTGTTATGCATGGATGTCCAATATTCCGTATAGTATTTAATCTGGTGTAGAGTACAGCTTACACACTGAAGATCAAATTTTAGGTTCTTATAGAATATAAGTTTTATATTCACAGTTTAGATGGAAATGAGCATACCATCGTTATGACTGTGGCACAGAATTTTAGTAGGCCTATCTTGCTTAAGGAAACAGATAATAGCGTCGTCTACTGCTCCAACTCTCTATGCCAGTACACTTTGTGTGTATTGAACGAAAAATTTTAGGTAATTAATTTTATACTGACTATATAAATTAATTTACACCCCAAGTTTATTATGAATAGTACTTATCCTCTTAATCTTGAAATAATTATTGATTTGCGTATATTTAATATTCGTTGTTTTGATTCATTAGAGAGTGCGATCTTTTATGGGTCAATATTTCTGGTGAGTTGAATAGCAGTATTATTTATATGGCGAATATTAATTATTGATGGAATCTACGTCCTGAAAGATCGGGATTGACGATACCCCCTTAAGGAAGCTTATAAGTTTTGACCAGGCCAAACCCTGTAGGTGGATTTAATTTTTCAATGTTCAAATAAGCTAAGCAGAAGGGCTTAAGGAATATCAAGATGCCGATTAAATTAAATTGTCAGCAATTAAATTTAATTGGAAGGTAGCGGGAATCTTAACGTGGGGAGAAATAGTAAGTATTTAATAATAGGAGCTCAATACTTTATGAT
The DNA here is from genome assembly GCA_032270985.1 of Heliamphora pulchella. Taxonomy (NCBI): domain Eukaryota; kingdom Viridiplantae; phylum Streptophyta; class Magnoliopsida; order Ericales; family Sarraceniaceae; genus Heliamphora; species Heliamphora pulchella. The sequence goes on along the minus strand of JAULJZ010062589.1, from coordinate 5,652 downwards.
CTTAAGATTATGGGTCAGAGTGCAATTATACTTCTTAGTGGTGTGAATTGTAATTTAATGTTTTATAGAAATTGTAGAAACCGTTGCTGGTTTTCCATAATTACAGATACAGCTATGAGCTTTGCTTAATTGCAGAAGCCGCTGATAGTGTCTGTGTTCTACTAGAAGTCTTACTCATAATTACTCTATAGGTCCCTGTTGTAGCCATATATATATGTGGGTAGGCTGAACCAGTTTCATAACTTGTCTTCTAAGACTAAAGCTGTCTTGGTTCTGCCGGTACGAGTTCTCAGAGGATTATAGCCCACACTATATCCGGGAATCGTATAAGGGAATATAGTAGAAGATCTGGCAGGAGTTTCAACTCGAATTCAAATCGTAGTTGTAGATTCGACTAGTAAAAAGGTATTCTTCTAAATTAATTTCGGATGCACGGATTTTATTTTGATTGTTTGTCATCAAAAGTTTTACCTGGAGCCTATTTTGGCATTTGCTCGTCCAGTTAATTTTTTTTAGATAATCATTTGTGAAAATATTGATCTTGGCAGTTTTGCCTCCAACAATTGGTATTAGAACCGTTTTATTTTTTATTTTCGGTTATCGGGGCCGAGTAGTTTTAAAACTATTGCTAACTTTGTTTTGCAGGTATTTTTATCCCGATTTTATGATCCTTATTTATTTTTCATGTTTGATTGAATGTTGAATGATTATTATTTTTTTAATCACGGGAGTTGACCGTGATAGATTGAATGTGTGTCTTTGGGACGTATGATCGATGTAATAGTTAGTTTTATATTTTTAAATATATATTTAGATTATTTAAGAACAGGTTGAACATGTCCAAGAACACGAAGAACGGAGGCGGCATTGATGGCAGTTTGGGTTTTAACGGGCCACAGATCGCGATAAGTTTTTATTGGTTTTCAATTGTTTTTTCCAGTGAATTTTTTTGCAGTATTTATGTAAAAAATATAGTATAAAAAACAAGTCAAAAATAATAAGAAAAAATCACCAAAATAGCCCAGTTTCGGCAGCTTTGCCGGCGGCGGTTCGGCGATAATTTTTATAATTTTTTGGGCCACTTTTGGGATTATTTTTGAGAAGTTTTTTAAAAATAAAATTGCAGTAAAATATACCTCAAAATACTATCGAAAACAAGAAAAAAGCTGGACCAAAATCACAACCCAAACAGGTGGCAAACAAGCCGGCGGTGGCGACACCTGGCGGCAGCTACTTTCGAGCATTTTTTGGCAATTTTTAGGCTGTTTTTGAGCAATTTATTTTTATAAAATATAGTATTTTTGAGATATTTCTTTTGATATAACGTACGTCAAAAACAGAGTTCGAATGAGGTTGGAATGGCCTCGGGATGTTAGCGGTTAAAGGCAGCGGCGTTGGGTGCGGCGGCAGTAGCTTTGGGCAGTATTTCTTACAGTTTTTTGAGCTTTTTTTGAGAAATTTTTTTAATACAAAAATAGTACTTTTTGAAAGCTTTTTTTATATATAAAGTACGTCGAAAACCGAATTCAGAAAGAGGTCGAAAAAGCCCTAGAAAGTTAGCTGCGCAGTGTTGTGGCGGGCAACAGCATTTTTTGAGGTTTGGGCCATTTTTCCGATCAATTTCCGAGCATATTTTCAGTATATTTTTTGATAGAAAAATCTCATATTTCGATAGCTTTCCAACGATATAAAACTCGTAAAAAACGAAACTCGAATGAGGCGGCAGGAGCCGCCTAAAGGCCGGTAAGGAGCCACCAGCGGTTGCTGGTGGTGGTCCAGCGGTTTCTCTCTCCCGGGTTTGCTTTGTGTTGATTTTCTGATTTATACAAGACTGATATGATGTATCAATATATATCAGATAGTATCAAGAAAACCTGATGCAATCAGGACACTAAATCAGAGGCGAACAGGGATTGAAATAGCTGATTTTCTTAGGGAGATTGAAATACCTCAGTGTTTCACTTGGATCATAAAATCGGGATATATGCATATCGTGTTTATTTATATATGAACTGCGTGGATGATTGCATATCTGTTTTATTTATCCTGTTAATTTCATTAATTCAAAAATTCAGTTTTAATTAAAATATTTTGTAATAGAAAATAAAATAATTTTTTTTAATTAATTAATTTTAATTAAATTAAAAAATTTTAGATATTTTATTTTTTACAAAATATCATGTTTAAGATGATTTTTTTTAAAATCAAATATATTAGAAAAATGTGAGAATTAATTCTGAATTTTGAATTAATTAAATGAAAAAATATTTAATCAAAATAAATTATTATTTTTTAAAAATTGTGGAACAGAAAATAAAATAAATAAATACCTTTAATCACTACCATAGCTGAAAAGCTAAAGGAAAAACTGTGTATTTATTAAATTTTATTTGTTACACATTTAAACACGAAAAGATGGTTTGATAAACCAGAATCTTTAGAATCGTGCACACGGAAAGATGTTTGATTTCTTTCAGATTGTGTAATTTTTGAAATTAATAAATTTATTTTAATTAAACAGATTTTTATAACCCTCAAAAATATTTTATAAATCTATGTTTGAGAGAAAATTTATTCACAGATAAATCCCGCGATCTCTATCACCAGTTTATAGGCAATGCAATTAAATCCTGCGTATCGACAATAAGTCATTTCTCCCCAACGGACAAATTAATTGTAGTATCGCCAGTGCAAATCTCCTTTAGGGATAATTCTGGATAATTGTTAGTGTGGATCATTTTTCCATCTGAAGGGTTCATTACGAAATGATTAATTTGGGATAAGATGATGGTTAACACTTAGCTGTATATAATAATAATAGTATTCTCTCCATCTGAGTTACTGCTATTATATATTGGACTGAAACTATATCATTTATTTAATTTACTTGGTATGGTCAGTTGCCTAGATAGTAAAATTAAAATGAATTAGCTTATCTGGTTTTATGAAGGATAGTAAACGTCCTCCCATAAAGGCATGCTATTTTTAGGTTACCAGGCTGTTGGCGAATTAATTTTAAAATGGTAGAGGGAATCAAATTAAAATAATTTCAAAGTTTTGCTCATCATAATTAACGATTTTGTTTTAATTATGTGATTCACAGGATTAAAATGACTTTCAACCCACTCACTTTAATACTCAAAGAAAACAAATTAATGGGACTGAATTTTGTTGACTAAAAATATAACTTAGATATAGCTTTAACTACAAATGGTAATCCTTCAATATCAGAAAATGTGTTTATTTTTTAAAAAGGTTCTTCCTCTGGGCCGAAAGGCATGAAGAAAGAAAAGGTTCAGAAACAAAGAGACTCGATTTTCAGGATAGTTAGTGGGCCACGGACTGATGTAAAAAATCTAAAAGACAGATGTTTTCACTGCACAAGACCTGGCACTGGAAAAAATTATGTCCAGTATTTCTCAAAAAGTAGAACAAACAAGGTAATTTCTGTTCACTGATTGTGAAATATGTTTAGCAGTGTTATTTACCGGTACTGGTGTGTAGATACGGGAGGTATTAATCATGTCTACAATTCTTTGAAGGAGTTCTAAAAAATTCGACAACTTAATGATGAGGAGATTTACCTGTATATGGACAATAATACAAAGGTAACAGTAGTTGCAGTAGGAGATGTTATTCTCAGTTTTGGTAGAGATCGAGTTTTAATATTGAGATATTGTCTTTATGTACCTGCCATTAGAAGGAACTTAGTTTCCATTTCTGGATTAGCTGAAGACGGATATTTGATTTATTTTAATAATTCTGTGGTTATTAAAGATAATAAACGAGTTATCTGTTCTAGTACATTAGTGAATGATCTTTATATTATTACTACAACATCTCCTACACTACACTGATTAAAATGAATAACACATTTAATTTACCATATAAGAGAAAATTTTCTTCTTTAATGAACCAAACATTTTTTTGGCACTTACGCTTTGGTCATATTAATCTAAAAAGGATAAACAGACTGGTAGCAGATGGACTTTTGACTTCATTAGAAGTGGAGGTACTTCTAGTTTGTGAATCTTGCTTAGAAGGTAAAATGACCAAGAGGCCCTTTTTGGTTAAAGGCTATAGAGCTAAAGAACCGTTGGAGCTGGTTTATTCTGATGTGTGTGGTCCTATGACAATCCGGGTTAGAGGTTACTTTGAGTACTTCGTCAGTTTCATTGATGACTATTCAAGATATGGATACATTTACCTCATGCACCGTAAGTTTGAATACTTTGAAAAATTCAAAAAATTCTAGACAGAGGCAGAGAAGCGTCTAGATAAAAGTATCAAATCACTACTATTCGACCTTGGTGGGAAATATCTCTTTGGAGAGTTTAAGGACTACTTGTTATAAGAGTGAATTACATTCCAGTTGACTGCACGTGGCACTCCGCAACAGAATAGTATAGCAAAAAGAAAGAATATGACTCTTATGAAAATGGTAAGGTCTATGATGAGTTATTCAGGTTTACTCAATTCGTTTTAGGAAATCACTTTAGAGACAACAGCTTACATTCTAAACTTGGTACCTTCTAAGTCAGTACCTTCTACTCCCACAAAATTGTGGACCGGGCATAAGCCTAATCTGAAACACATACGAATTTTGTGGTGTCCAGCACATGTGCTGAAAGGGAACATGGGTAAGTTAGAACTGAGGACAGAAGTCTATTTCTTTGTAGGGTATTCCAAGGGAACAAATGGTGGTCTGTTTTATAATTATAACGATCAGAAGGTCATTGTTAGTAGCAATACCCGATTCTTAGAAGAGGATTATACTATAGATCACATGGCTAAAAGCAATTTTGTTCTGGAATAACTGAGAGAAAATAACAGTAGAACGAAAGAACAAGTCACTAATATCCCATTATCTCGTCATAGTCGGAGGATTATCGGGACAAGTACAAATCAAGAACAGGGTGCTGATGTACAGGGTTCTAATTCTCTACAGCGTGTTACTATTAGTACACAAACACAGGTAGTGCCTCGTCGTAGTGGGAGAGTTGTTCATTAACCCGACCGGTATATGTTCTTGGGAGAGTCTTTTGACAGAATCTCGACAGAACTAGATACCTAACCCTATAACTACAATGAAGCACTTCAAGGCAAAGATGTAAATCTTTGGTAAATGGCTATAAATTCATAGATGGAATCTATGTATTCCAATCAGGTCTAGAAACTTGTAGAACCACCCAAAGAGATAAAACTCATTAGATGCAAATGGATCTATAAGAGGAAAAGAGGAGTCGACAGGAAGATTTCAACCTTCAAAGCTAGGCTTGTTGTTAAAGGGTTCACTCAGAAAGAATAGATCGATTATGAGGAAACCTTTTTGCCGATAGCCATGCTTAAGTCTATCCGGATTCTCTTATTCATTTTCGCTCATTTCGATTACGAAATCTGGCAAATGGACATCAAGACAGTTTTTCTTAATGAAAGTCTTGACGAGTGTATCTATATGATACAACCAGACAGATTCATTACAAATGGTCAAGAACACATGTTGTGTAAACTTAATAGATCCATTTATGGACTTAAACATGCATCGAGGTATTGGAACACTCGGTTTGATCAAGCCATTAAGTCTTATAATTTTGATAAAAGTCCAGATGAGTCCTGTGTGTACAAGAAGCGTGACGGAAGCGTAGTGATCTT
>JAULJZ010062578.1:0-13459 GCA_032270985.1 Heliamphora pulchella | reverse complement strand
TTGGAAACTCAAAACATAATTTGAGTTAGGGCCGGGAGTTCAGTCAGGACCTTTAGTGGAATAAGTTCTGGTTCGTGTGAGAAAGGATCTAACTTGGGGACAGAGTTAGGGATATCCGATTTTCTCGTATGGTTAGCCCGAGTCCTATACTTTCTCGTGATCCCTCACGTAGCCCACTACACGCACAGATATTTTTTTTATTAATTTTGGTTATTATTTAATTTAATTAGAATGTCGATTTTACCACCAGGGACATTCAAGAATTAAATTAAATGTTGAAGGGCGGTTTTGGTTCTTGGCACACCTGGGAATTACTCTCTAGGTGATCGACCCTAATAAGGGGGTGGGGATTTAGTTTTATGAAATATATATATCTCTTCCTTATTTTAGGAAAGAGAATATATATACTTAACATTATCTTTGATATATAGAGAAATATATCAAAAGGAGGCTATATATATATATATAAAACCTAAAAAACCCTAATCACCTCACCATAGCCGTTGCCCCCTCTATCTTTTTGGCAATTAATTTTGCCTCCTTGGAGAGAAGTATTTGAGAAGAAACCAATAGAGGGAGTACTCTTCGGTCGGTATCAGTGCCCACACACCATGATCGTCGTAGTGCGTTCAGGACATACGTGAGAAGGTTGCGAGGTCGTCTTCAATGTATTCGGGACTTCTTGAAACTTTTCGACAAGTTTCATAAAGGTATTATGCTTTTAAAATTATTATTGTTCTTAGTTTTCATGAAAAACTCATACGTCGTTTTTTATGGTCACGGCGTCAGTTCGAAATTTTTTTCTGCTCCAACACCCATAGCCGAATCAATCACTGACAGATAGAGAATTAGTGGCCTATCGGGTTCGGGAGGAGCTAGAACAGGTGGATTTTGTAGGTATCATCGTACGGCATCAAAGGCGTCTTGGTATTTCTGATCCCATTCGAATTCGACCCCTTTCTTCAGCAAATGGAAGAGCGGCTAGCAGGTAGTTGTCAGCTTTGCGATGAATCGGTTGATAAACTGTATTTTACCCAGAAAAACCCTAACTTCTTGCTCGGTTCTCAGAGGAGACATTTCCAAAATTGCTTTAATCTTTGAAGGATCGACTTCAATGCCCCGTTGAGTGATCATAAGTCCAAGCATTTTTCCGGCAGTGACTCCAAAGGCACACTTCTGTGGGTTGAGTCGCATCTTGTGCTTTCGAATTCTTTCAAAGAACTTTTACAGTGCTGCGATGTGGCCATCCCGATCCTTGGATTTGACTCTCATATCATCCACGTACACCTCGACCTCTTTATGTATCATGTCATGCAGTATAGTAGTGGCAACCCTTTGATAGGTTGCCCCTGCATTCTTTAGACCGAATGGCATCACATGATAACAGTAGGTCCTACAGGGTGTGGTGAACATCGTCTTTTCTCTGTCCTCGGAATTCATTAAAATCTGGTTGTATCCAAAGAAGCCATCAATGAATGACGGCAAGGCATGCCCAGCTGTACTGTCTACTAAGACGTCGATGTGCGGTAGTGAAAAATCGTCTTTTGGGCTAGCCTTGTTGAGATCTCAAAAATCTACGCAGACTTGGATACGACCGTCCTTCTTCAGAACTGGCACTATATTGACTACCCATTTCAGATTCTCGGTTACCATTAGGAATCCAACGTTGATCTACTTGGCAACTTCTTCCTTGATCTTCAAAGCCCATTCTGGCCGGATCCGTCTTAACTTCTATTTGATTGGTTTAACATCAACGTATAAGGGGATATGATGCTGGACAATATCGGAATCAATTTCGGGCATATCCTCATAATACCATGCAAACACATCTTTGAATTCTTTTAATAAAGTTATTAATTGTTTTTATTCAACTATGGATAAAGATGAACCAATTTGAACATTTTGCGGGTTCGTTTCATTACCCAGATTTATTGACAAAGTTTTTTCAATTATAGGTTGGGCACGCATTTCTTCTTCTCTTTTTATTAAAAGTTTTATTTCTTCGGGGATATCTCCGTCAAATTTAAAATCATCAGAAAGTGTATAAAATAAATTGAACAAAACAGAGTAACTGAAAATCTTGTTTATTTCATTAAAAACAGAGGGGATTACAAACTCGATGGTAAAAGCTGGGAGAGGAGCACCAACAGATGTGCCATCGATTACAGAATCCGACTCAAACTTAGACTCAGGATAGACAACCTGCTATACTCGAGGTTCCAGTTTTTCACTTCTTTTGCAGCCGCGTTGACGATGAGCAAGATGCAATCTGCCGGTGTGCTGAGGCCCATCATGAAGCAGTCTGATTCAGTTATACGTAGCTGAGCCATCTTCTTGTTGAACAGTACTCCCAGGTCGGTACCGTCGAGTTCGTTGGCCCAATCTTTTTCCTAAACCTTTTTTTCTTCCTTCTTTTCTTCCACTATTTCTTCCTCTTCTGTGTCAGACAGATGGTGGTTGAAAAAGATCTCCAAACCCGGCAGCTTTTGATTGGTTTTCTTGTCGACCCACGGCTCTGAAAAGACACAATATGGGAAATTTTCTCCTTCCTTGACGAACTACCCGTTGAGCGTCCCGGAATAATTGGCCTTTCGCCCCCTTCTAGGCCCTTCCAAATTTTCTTTCGTTGGCTCATACCCAAGACCAAAACGGTGCGAAGTCGGCAATACCTGAATGGGTTCTGGGATTCCTTGCAATTTACGTCCCAATCCCATACCCGGGAAGAAGGATATTTTCCTCATCATTTTTACCGCTCGTGGGTTGACATACCTTTCTTCTTCATTCATCAGCATCTGAACAGCCTGTTCTTCATCAAATTGAAAACCACTGAGTAACACATCATCTTCACTATGCTGAACTTCCAACAGAGTTGTTCCATCTCCTCCTCTCGAGGGGTGAATGTTGTCTTCTCTGTGGATAGTCAAAACTGTCCCGTTCTTTATCAATTTCAATTTTTGGTGAAGGGTAGACGACACCGCCTGGACATTTGGGTCATGCAGCCACGGCTTGCCCAACAGCAGATTGAAGGAGGCCGACACGTCTAACACGTGAAACTCAACTGACATCTCCAAATGTCCTACTGAAATGGCGAATGATATAAATCCTAGTGCATCCCTTCTTGTGTTGTCATAGGCTCGCACCCCTTGATTGCAGGGAGTGAACTGGTCTGGCCTCATCCCTAAATAGACGACCGTTCTCAATGGGCAAACGTTCAAGGCAGACCCATTATCAATGAGGGTTACCGGGACCCATTTTTCTAAGCACTTGATGGTGATGCGAGGCGGCTTGTTGTGACTTTTTCCTTTAGCGGGCAAATCCTTATTAGAAAAGAAAATGACTTTTAGTTTGGCGACCGGCAAAATGAGCCTAATGAGCTGCTTGGGAGTTGCATCTATCAGGTCACTGGCCTTATTCAACACCTTCAAAATAGCTTGCCTGTACTTATGCGAAGCCATCAATAAGCCCCATATACTGATGTTGGCTTGTGTCTTTTTCAATTGTCTCAATACAGCATCATCATCCTCCTCCTGCTCTGTCTCTTTCCCTTTTCTACTTGATTGTCCTTTCTCTAACTGAGGTGGCATAAAATGTCATCCACTTCTAGTTAGGTGTTTCACGCCATCTTCGGGATCCCATAACCCTGGTATCACATTATCAGTCTGTCTCACTTCATTTACGTGCAGAGGGTTTTCAATTCCCACAAATACTTAAGTCGCTAACTACTGCCCTTTCCCTTTTTTTCTTGTCATCTTCAATAGCCAATGTATTATCAATTTTCTTCCAAATGTCTTCTTCAATAAAATTCACTAGCTGTTCCTGAGCAGCCCAGAAATTAGTCCATTCTACTCCATCTGATTTCAACACAATTCTTACCAGCCAGTAGGACTGCATTTCATCGACGTACACTTCCTCCTCAAAAAGTTGGAGAAGGGTGATTCCATCAAGCACATGACCAAACCCATAAGGTCGACTCGGGTAATCCAATGGTCAGCCATCTTCTTCATTGCGCTCCTCCTCTCGTTGGTAGACTTGGATTAGCAGTCGATACCAATCCCAGGCATTATCATTCTATTCTTCCATCATGTCTTGATTGCCTCTAATCATCATGAACGAACATGATGTCCGATCCTTGGTTATTGAAACATGAGGGCGTGGTAGGTGCACTGAACAAATGTGCTGACTCGGGTCGTCCAATTCCCCCAGAGACATGTAATTTACCCCAGCCTGCCTAGCATGATTCGGCAGTGGGTTGGTAGTGACATTTGGTTTTGGAATGACAGATGGTGGTGGGATCACCTTGTTGTCAATGAGATTTTGGATGTTATGTCGGAGTCTCAAACACTTATCAATTAGGTACCCGTGACCTTGGTGGAAGGCGCAGTATTGGAAAGCATTAAACCTTAGTGGTAGGGGATCAGGAACATGCATGGGGTCTAATGTCTTGATGAGCCCCTTCTTGACGAGTCGATTCAGGGCGGTGGACAAAGAAAAGTTTAGGGGAGTGAACACCCTCCTTGACCTTTGTTGCTGTTGGCTATTATCTGATTATTGGGCGTTATTGTACTGCTGGCTGAAGGAGATGAGTTCAACAAGTTTACCTCGTTTGAGCGAGACACGAGGTTGGTTGCAGCGGATTGATTTTGGCTGGTTGTGGGAAAAGCCCTTCTGGGTGGTTTCTGATTGGGTTCTATTTTCTCGATGTTACCAGATTGGATAGCGTTCTCAATTTGTACCTCAGCGTCGAACAACTGCTCAAAGGTGGAAAGCGGCTGCGTGATGACGTAGCGCTTTAACAGAGACTGTAGATTTTTATCCACAATCCTCACCTACTCTTTCTCAGTGGGCCTGCTTGTCATTTTGGCGGCCTTACCCCTCCATCGGGTCAGGAAGTCAACAAAAGATTTTCTATTCTCCTGTCGGGTCGTTTTGAGCTCTTGGGTAGTTACATCCAGTTGGACATTATAACTACACTGGCTGATAAAAACCGTTGCAATGTCTTCCCAAGTTTTGGTTTTAGCCACATCAAGGGAGAGAAACCATTTTTGGGCTGCCCTAGAAAGCGATCGGTGAAAGAGTTGAGCCTTCAACTGGTCATCAATTCCTATTGGCGACAGGGTACCAACATACATTCAGAGATGAATTCTGGGATCTCCAGTTCCGTCAAATTTTTTTATGTCCGGTATTTTAAACTTTTTTGGCAATTTAGCATCTGGGAACAGGTAGAGTCCCCCTACATCAAGCATATATTCCTCAACTCCCTTAGCTTTTCTGAGGACCTTTCCCATCCTGTCGATCATCTCAACCAGTGCAGATTCTCTAGACTGCGCAGTGTTTTCCTCCTCAACTATGACCTGACGAGGATTCCGTGGTGGTGGTGGAACAACTTGTGGTCTATCAGGGACCTGGTTGTCATCTCAAAAGTCTTCAGCATTTTTATTCATGTCATTCGGTTGTCCATTTGCAACAAGGATACGAGCCTGAATTGCCCAGATCTGTGCCTGACATTGCACTTAAGCCTGGGTCTATTGCTCTACGGCTCTCTGTATATCAGTAATCGCCCTCCTTAGGGCTGCCAGATTCACCTCATTTTTTATCATTTCAGTTGATCGTTCTGATACCCTACAAAGTCTACCTATCACTGATCTTTCCCAGACACGTGTTGACTGTATTTTTTTCGTCCCAATGGTAATCCCACAAAGAAACCTGAATTCCAAAAGTAGAGTAACTGGTATCAGACTCTTCCCGGGCGAACATTCTGACAACATGTAGCTAATATCTCAAATTTTCAAAAAAGTGAATCATGAGCAGATAAACACGAAGACTGAAACAATGCCCCTATTGGGCTCGTGTCGGCAACATAACAGGATAACCCGAAAACTAGAAAGACAGTTTGGAAGGGGAATCAACTAAATTCTAGAGGAAAAGCGCATCTAAGACGGGAAAATGGACAGCACTTCGGCAGGAAAACAGAGCTACGTTGACCAGACTGGTTCAACATAAAAAATTCTAAGGAAAAATGGGCAGCATGATGGTAGGAAAATTACTCTTACGGCTATGACAAGGGTTTAAAAGAAACGAGTCTATGTTAAAAAAGGAAAACCAACGACCCGGGAAGATTCTAGAGGGAAAAAAAACCTCTCTACAAGTATTAAAATGAAACACGGGTAAGAACCCAAAGAAAAAGTTAGCCTAAGCAAAGGATAACAGAAAACCCAAGTCGAACCCAGAGAAAGAACTAGCCTAAACTTGATCAAGACAATCTTAACAATATACAAGCAAAACATACAATGAAGAAAAACACATAATCCTACTAGGGTTAGCAACACCTAATCGGGAGGGTTCTAAGTTCACTATATGCAAAAGGCTGATTTTGGTCAATCGAATAAGGTACCTTCTGAATAGAGCCGAGTATATACCTCCCATACCTGGAGTGGTGCAAGACATGGTCAAATGGTACGCCCGAACTCTTTTACTGCACCTATGATAGTGTATAGTCAGTAAGGGTTGCCTGTCTTCCCAATAATCTCCAAAACGGATTAACGTTCAGGGCATCAGGTCGACCAGGCAAGGGAGTTTGAAGAACAATGCATATGCATGGGAAAATGTAAATGAGAAATTTTATTAACATCCAATGATGTTTTCAAATCTAACCCACTTATTTGATTTTATAAATCAGTCTCCATCAGAATCGCCAAAAAATACTGTAGCGTTGGGATTTAGAAGGGTCATTTTGAAAAATATTCAAAAATAAAGAATTCAAAAAATGTTTAAAAAAAATTTTAACACCTTGAAAACTAAATTTAAAAAACTCCTTTTATTAAAAATAGAGTCGCCACTTAGTTTTTGAGAAAAATTAAGAAAAATAAAATTGGCTACTGATCTTTAAAACGTTAACCAGAGAAAGAGAATTCGGGGGCTAGGGTACTAATCGGGGAAGGTGCTAGGCACCCCGTTCGCCCAACCGTAAGGTTGGTCTCAACTAATCATCATTAGTTCTTTAATATAATTTTTCAAATGCATAAAATAAAGAAAATAAGGGTGAAAAAAGAATATACAAAATCAAGTATAGAAAATACATAAAATATGTACATAGCACCCCAAAACACATAAATGTTAAAAAAAAACCTAAGTCCTGTGACATGTAATTTTTATCTAAAGGATACATGAAACATACCCACATATAATATTGCTTAACCAATCTAAATTAACATGATTTGGTTTAAAAGAATAAAAATATGCGAAAATTACTAAAATTACCTAAACGTGGATTGCAAACAAAATAAGCTAAACTATTCTAAACACAAATTTAAAGAAATTAACTAAAACATGCATATTATCAAAACAAACTAGCTTAGCATTAACATGATAAATTAATAAAGAAATAAGAAATGTAAAATAAGAAATGCATAAAAGAGAAAAATGATACATTAAAAGAATGCCTATTTAACAAATAAATTTAAAATAAATGTTTTATAACAAAAGAGAATTTAAAGATTTAAAAGAAAAAAAAAGATTTGATAAAATATGAATGGTAGAAAATGCTATTAAGAAGAAAATCTAATTATTTATATAAAAAATAAAAATAAGAAGAATAAAAAGAACATTAAAAGATATTTTTGTGATTTTGTGCTTTTTGTAGTTAATAGAAGAAAATAAAAGTAAAATATTATAGAAGAAAATTTAGTTATTTACATTTTATATTTTAAAAGAGAAGAAAATAGAAGAAATGAAAAGAATAATGGAGTATTTTTAAAAGACAAAATTATGAACTACTTAAAGATAAAAATTAACTTAAAAGCTTTTTTGTGATTTTTAGTTTTAGCAAAATAAAAAAAAAGTGCCATAAAAAAAATAAGACTATAAAAAAAAGAAAATAAAAAAAAATTTTATAAGAAAAATGAATATTAATATTACAAGAAAAGAAATACTAAATGAAATTTTGTAAGAAAATTAAAACTTATATTAAAAAAAATAAAATAATAGAAAAGAAAATTACACTAATAAAAGGAAGAGAATAAAAGCTAGAAAAAGAAGAAAAAAAAATGAAATTAAAAGAACATCTACTATCAAAAGAACATTAAGTTAAAATTGAAAGAAGAAGAAAAAGAAATGCTAGTATTTAAATAAAATATAAAATTAAACTTAAAAGAAAAAAGAAACAAAAATGCTATAAAGAAAATTTAAAGCTAATAAATGAAGTACTAGAAAAAGGAAAATTAAAGTAATGCTAGAAAAAAATAAACAGTTAGATCTAGGCAACCCAAGAGTGGGGTGAATTGGGTCTTTAAAGAATAAATAGCAATTTAAAAAAAAAATTTAAAAATCTTTCAATATTGCAATAAAACAAGATATGCAAATATTTAAGCAATGCAAATATTAAAAGATGAGGGATAGAGAAATAAAACCAGACACCAACGATTTATAGTAGTTCCGCTTTATTCTAATTTACATCCACTCCTCAAGATCTCCCCTGAGTATTTTCACTATCCAGAATAGTTCACGGGCGTATTCCATACCTTTACAAGCTTCAAGATTCACTTGAGTTATCTGAATGTTTACAGGCACATTCAACGCCTTAAACAGCTTCAAGAAGATCTTATGAAAACAAGCCTCTGTTTTCTTCTAATCTCTCTTGAATTTTTCTTTGATGAGTTTTACTCATTTACTCAAAGGCTAAAAGGTGACTCACTCTTGATTACAATAAATTAGATGGAATAAATGAAGAACACTCACTCTATTTACAGAAATGATTTACAATAAATGAGGTAAAAAGAGATGAGGAACAAGAACTGGAGTTGCAGCAATAAATGTGAGGTTGATGATTTCTGAGATTGATTTGAGCAATGGACCAGTAAATGCAAGTCTCCAACCTCTTAAATGCTGAGAAGTAACTCCTTATATAAGTTCTTGTGAGTTCTTAACCGTTGGAGGTAGGTAGGAGCAATAAATGCCAAAAATTCAACCATTGAGATCTGTCGTATTTTGAATTTTCGTCTTTAGGGTCGGCACAAATAACTCTGGTGTCAACACAAAGTGTCTAAGGCAGGGATCTTTAAGTGGTTGGGTCGACACGAATATTCTGAGGGATCGACACAAATTTTGCATTCCACCTTCCAACATTCTGAGGTCGACACATTTGAATCTGGTGTCGACTCGTTTAAGACTTCAGTATCCGGAGGAACCATTTTGTGTCGACTCAACTTGCCTTTGGTGTCGACACGAATTTCTACAGGAAGTCTCGGTACTTTTACGTCCACACATATGTTCTTTGGGGTCGACACCAAAATTGTGAAGTCAGTTTCGGTTGTTTTATATCGACACATTTGCTTTTGGGGTCGACACCAAAATTCTGCAGGCAGGTTCGGGGCTTTTGGGTCGACACAACTTGTCTTGGGGTCGACACCAAAAATTTGCAGGAGGTCTCGGTTGTTTTGTGTCGACACAATTTCTAATTGTGTAGACCCAAACTTTCGAAAACCGAAAGTGTGGATCACTTTTGTGTCGACACAAAATTGATTTGTGTCGACTCAAATGAGTCCAGGGCACTTCGGCACTTTTGTGTTGACACTAACGTTTTGGTACCTGAAGATCAACTTGTAAAACAGTTAGGGTGTCAAACCATTTGATCAAAGGGTGTTGACACACTTGATATGCTTCAAGTATACTTTGCCTTAAAACTGTTTGACTTAATTTTTAATTAAGATCAACACAAAAATATTCTAATTAAAGAATGTTTAAGTGTTTGAACATTTTTGAGATAAAAGTCATTTCTTTTTTGCTAAGGTGTCAACTTTGATTGTTCAAAATGTGTTAACACTTTTATTTTGAAAATATAAAATATTATCCATTTAAAACCAATTATTCATAAAAAATGAATTATGAAAATTATCAAAATCAAAATAAAAAGCCCTTGGGCTAACAATCTCTCATTTTTTGATGATTACAACCACATTAATATTTTCTAAAAAATAATTTAAAATATTTTTCAACAAAGGTTATCCCCTTATCGATATGCCTTAAACTATAAAAGCAATTACAGAGGTTAGGCATACATCAGAATGAAAATATATAGTTTTTAACATAATTTGCACAAGAGATCAAGAAACATTCTGAATTTGTTTTAATTTGTGCAAATGAATAAGCACAAGTAAGAGCATAGGCTTTCATAAGAGAAAAGGTTTAAACATCCAATCATAAATTTAAAGGAATGTTAAACAACCAAACAATTCATCCACATAAATAAATAACCCATGCAACAAAAACTGTATGTTTAAAACTTTTACAACTTCTCCTTCATTAAAAAAAGTTTCATTAAAAAAAGTTTTAAAACTTCTTCATCTTTCATTTTCTCTTTCTCTCCCCTTTACTTCTGTACTCCTCTTTTCTCTCAAAATCTTATTTTTCTCTCCCCTTTTGTAATTATCAAAAAAAAACTATTGGTCGTCCATAAAACGTTTGAAGTCCTTCTTCTCCTTAGCCTTCTCCTTGCTGGCAGAAGCTCGTTCTTTAGCGGCACGGGATCTCTCATCTTTAGCTTTACTTGCTGCTAGGGCTTTCTAGTGAGCTGCCATAGCAAGGTCAGCTTCACGCTTGAGACGTGTAGCCTTCTCATCTTTGGTTTTCTTAGGCTTGAACTAATTAGCCCAGGCTTCTTTTATCCACATGAGATGCTCTTCTACTTTCTGTGAATTGGCTTGAATAGCCATGACTACTCCTTCATCATACTCTTTATGGACTTACCGTAGGATGGCCGTGTTTGCGTTAACAATGGAGATGATACTGTCGTCCATTGTACAGCACAAAGACCATTCGGCGTCCGTAGCACGTTCAATTTCTTTTCTCAATGAGCGATTTGATTTTTGAACAGCCTTAACTTTTTCAGAAAGAGAGGAGACAGTATGATGCAAATCAAAAAAATCTGAATCGACTTTGGCTTGAAAGAGAGTCACTTTTGAAGATAGAGAGTTGATTGAGGAAAGAACTTCAGAGAGATCCACTTGGACAGGGGCAGAGGATGATGCAGCAATGGGGGGAACAGGGATAGATGAGGTGTGAGGAGTAGAGTGAGATGGACCAGGAGTATCAAAGGGTCCACAGTGATCAGGTCTAGATGGTGGTGAATCAAGGTCGATGGGGATGAAGGATACATCACGAGGAGGGGGAGGAGGAGTCCTGACAGACGATGGGGTACCTCTGTGAATGGTGGTCCAAGCACCATCCACACATACAATTTGCATGTGCTTTAGGGAAGACTTTCCATAAAGATCATGTTTAGAAAAGACAATGGCCTTTTCCTCAGAAAGATTGACTTTAAAGTGTCGAAACACTTTTGCCAGGTACATCCCGTGTGGCAGAGAGAAATTTTTCTCGTCGTGGGAGTGAAACATATGAGAGATGAAAAGAAAACCTAGGTTCAGATTTTTCTTCTCCAAAATACACCACATAATAAAGATGTGCATATAAGAAATGTCACCAAACTTTTCCATTTGTGGGAGAAAAATATGGTTGACCATATAGTCTAAGATGCGCATTTGTGGTTTTAGGGTGTTCGCCTCTAAGGGCTTGGATGGGTCAATGTCCTCATTTTCAAAGATGTTTTTGACAGCATCAGAAAAGAAAAAGCCTTCAACCTCGATAGGTTTCTAGCTGTGGTAAACACAAATATCTCCAAGGGAAATGTCTAAGATTTCATTGAGTGAAGAGGGGGTCAGAGTAATTTCTTTACCATTCACCCAAGTGGTGATGGTAGTGCACGAAATCAGGAAAATGTGCATGTGGGCATAAAAAGATTTGACTAAGCTGGGGTAATAAGGCTTTTGGATCTGAAGAAGCCTTTTCCACCCAAGGCTTGAGAAGAGGTCCATAAACCTCATCTTGATGGAATCAAAAAAGGAAAAATCTATAGAGTGATTGGGGCAAATTTTTTGGTTTAGAAATGAAGAAAAGTAAAGTTGACGAGATTTAGAGTTTTCGAAGGAGATTACCTCAGAGGAGGCAACATTTTGTGGGATGGAAGTTGTTGCAGTCGCCGACGTAGTCATTGTTGCCTTGGTTATCTTCTTCCTCTTCGAGGTCCTAGGGCTTGATGACGAGCCCTCTTCAGTCCGTTTCGATCCTTTTTCCATAGTTTTCGGTGGCATCTTGATGGATTTGGTTTCGGATTTGTGAGGAAGAGAGAGGGTCGACTTAGGGTTTGAGAAAAAGAAGGCGGGAGACAAACGGTTTTAAGGAAAGAGAGCGGGAAACGAAATGACATTTCGGGGACCAACGCGTCTTTTATAGACATAATGATTTGTGTCGACACAAAATTCATTTGGTGTCGACACGATTCGTATCGCGTGTGGGGGTCAAAACAGAGAAATGGTGTCGACACTATTTCAGTTGGTGTCGACACTTTTTGGCCATTTGAGTCAACTCAGTTAAGATTGGTGTCGACACAAATTTACCGAGAGTTGGGAAAAATTACGGTGTCGACACTGAATAGAATGGGGTCGACACTTTTGTTCCCAGTGCCACTTCTATATAGTTTTGTGTCGATACTTTATACATTTGTGTCGACACATTTTCACATTCAAGAAAGAATATCAAGCATAATGAAATGCAAAGACATGGTTAGCATAGCATATAAATCATCAATTTGGAGTACATAACATACCACGTTCTCTTCTAATAAAGTATATTCTTTCTTCATTTAAAGGTTTTGTGAAAATATCAGCTAACTGGTAATCTGTGCCTATAAATTCAAGTTCAATGTTTTCTTTTTGCACATGATCTCTTATAAAGTGATGTCTAATTTCTATGTGCTTGGTTCTTGAGTGTTGTATAGAATTCTTGAATATGTTTATTGCACTTGTATTATCACATTTAATAGGGATATGATCTAGGTAAAAATTATAGTTCTCTAATTGTTGTTTCATCCAAAGAACTTGTGCGCAACAGCTACCAGCTGCAATGTACTCAGCCTCGGTTGTAGACAAGGCTACTGAGTTTTGCTTTTTGCTCAATCAAGAGATTAGTGAGTGTTCTAGAAATTAACAAGTTCCACTTGTGCTTTTCTTATCTACTTTACATCTGACAAAATCAGCATTCAAATAGCCAAATAACTCAAAGGCTATTCCTCTAGGATAAAATAATCCTAGATTTTGTGTTCCTAAAAGGTATCTAAAGATGCGCTTAACAGCGGTCACATGTGATTCCTTAGGAATAGATTGAAATCTAGCACACATACAAACACTTAACATAATATCCGATCTACTAGCAGTTAAATATAAGAGGGATCCGATCATACCTCTATAACACTTTTTATCCATTACTTTACCATCTTCATCCTTATCAAGTTTCGTTGTAGGACATATTGAAGTTCCCATAGGCTTTGCTTTCAACATGTCAAACATCTTCAATATGTCCCTTGTGTATTTGGCTTGATTGATGTAGATTCCTTCTTGAGATTGTTTGATTT
>JAULJZ010062557.1:0-13460 GCA_032270985.1 Heliamphora pulchella | reverse complement strand
GAAATGTGGTGTTGTATCGTGGTGAGTTATAGAGCTATCTATTACCCAATGATTTCGCGTAGCCTATTGGGATAATAGGGAGGGATTTCTATAAGCTGCACTCGATATCGGTTCATTAACTATGATAAATTAATTGTGATACGATTTTGTGATAAACCGGACAATGAAAGTGTGACACGATTTTTGTAAAAAATCGGATAATAGAATGACGATATGGATAATATAAAAGGACAAATGGTAACAAATCGGCGTGTGTGAGTGTGTGCGTGTGAAGAAATAATGAATTGGTAAAAATTTATATTTTACTTCGGCTGCACCCATTACACCTCACAAATCATGCATTATATCTGAGTTAATCTATATCCTACGAGTTTCAGCTCACGTATGTTTACCAAAACATTTCAGGTATGGAGGACCAGGGACGATACCAGGACAAGGAATGCATTTTGAGAAAAGACTTGAAGAAAGTTTTAGTGCCCCTTTCGTGCTCTATATCATATTTGTACATAAGCAGAATGGACTATTATAATAATATTGTTGTTGTAATGGACTCTTGGAAACTCAAAGTATGTGATTATAATTTTATACGCATGAGGATATGATTACTTGTTGAAAACCTTTATTTCTTTCAAATATATTTGAGTTCAACTCGTTAGTGAAACAGGTGCCTAGATGGGTAATTTCTTATTCGACTCTATTTGAGATTAGTTCATGAGTCGTTGGGGGTTCAGGGCGTGACATAATAGTATCAGAGCTCAAGGTTCGAATACTTAGGAGCCGTGGGGAGAAACCATGACCAAAGTATGTGACTTGCTTGATGAGATTAGGCACCACTACACGGCATGAGTTGTATGCTTGCATGGGTTTGCGATTGAATTGTGTTGTGCATGTTATGTATTTAAGTGAGTATAGAGGGTTTAGTTTTGGAGTGATGCGGCATGCCAAATGGCGTCCGATCAACTACTTTGGGGTTTAAAATAGAAAAGCATTTAGCCAACGTTCTTTTTATAAGAAATCAAAATTAGTTGCCTAGATTGTCGCATTGCTCTGGGGCTTTCCCTCGGTATGTGAATATGTGGATGTGATGTGACTAGGTGTTGAGTACTGTGTAGCTTGGCTTTAGGAGCTTAGGTTGAATTTAACCTTTTTGGGATAATTAATTGTAACATAAAAGAAAAGAAAAAGAATTGCATGATTACAATGGGTATACCCTAAAAAATTAGATGAGTACCACTAGGCACCTACGTCCTACACATATTCAATAAATAAAACCAAATCCCCGCTCTAAGAGGGGGAAAGCTACCCACAAAACATATTCCACACACAACCAGCGTGGATGAAAAAAAAAACCTACGTACAAGCCTGCACACAACACGCACGGATAGAAAAAACCAACATACAAATAGAGGATAAAACCAGTAAACATGCCAAAAAACTAACAAACTCCTAATCCCTACTGAAGATTGGCTTCCGAAAAGGGTAATAGGCTCGAAAATTCAGACCGAAACAAGAGAAAATAAGCGATCCAACAAGTAGAACTGGTCATCCAATCCCAAAAAGAACTTAAGAACCTACTGAAACTTGGCTCCTCAAAAGGCTCCAACCCTCGAAAACCAAGGATCTGACTAAGGTGAAGAGTAAATCCCAACACCCAAGCAAGGTAAACACAGTCTCTTAGTATAGTCACACTCCGCAACTAGGAAGAGAAGGATCAAGTCTAGATCGCCCCGCTGAAGTGAAGAAATGAGTCTATACCAGAGTGAGATCCCAAAATCAAAAAAGGACAACCTAAGGGAAACCAGAAGAGATCTAAGAGTAAGATGCCAGAGGTAGATGGGCCCCAACCCAGCCAGAAGGAAACAACAAACAGATCAGCTCTAGAAACTCCAACTCAACCTGCCAATGATAATACCAACATCCCCTGTGCAAAGGATCGCTAAACAGAAGTGGTGGGAGACCCAACAAGTCAGCAAAGTAATAGACAAAATATCCCTAGAGAATCTAGTAAAGAGGACACAAGGCCATCCCAAAGGAAACTCTACCACCGAATCTAGATGAAACAGACCAATAGCTACATCCCTACTCCAAAAACCACCAAAGATCCACACCAAAAAAAGTTGATCCCAACTCTCAAGTATTCAATATTCCCAACCACTAATAAATTTCCCACCATCACACCAGTGGAAAATGCCCAAACAAAAATGCCCTCAGCAAGCATCTCGAACCAGACCCATCTTTCTTCTACCACGAAAGCCAAACCAACAAATATCCCAACTTCAGCCATCACAAAAAGAAAAAAAAAGTTGATTTCTTTTAATCTTCCGTGGAACCCATCAAGTTTGAAACCCTATAATTTTTATAAAAAATAAATTATAAATTATAATTATAAATTATAAAATATAAATAATAATTTATAATTTATAAAATATATATTACAAAATAACTCAGTGGGCCCCCACAAACTCGACTGGGACCCACCACAAAAAGCCCCAAATGGGCCCACCATTACCACGGTTTCAAACGATAGAGCCCACTGTTTCGCTTGAAATACAAAGCAGCAGCATAAGTGGGACCTAATAAATGGAGCTGGAGATAAGCCCTCGGTTTTGCTAATCAAAACCAGTGTGGCCCCACCAAGAAACTTTAATCCCCCTGCCCAGCTGAACAATGCCAGACCCGAAGCAGTCCATTCTTCCCTGAATAGACAGAACACATCATGATTCTAAAAAAGCCTTACACGCTCAAGCACGCGTGGTTTACACTTCGTCTTCTTCGAAAGAAGAGACCCAATACAACTCTTTCTTAAAAACATATACAATGGACATCTGAACTTTATCAACCAAACAGGTGGCCCAGCTTGGGGACGTCCCTAGCCATTGAAGACCATCCGATACCATTGAACACCTTCAGATAGCTCTTTGATGAAGCAAAATGCCTTAAAACATCCACCATTGATGGATATTAATGCGCCGACTCCTTGTTAACCCTGACAACACCAAACACCCTTCTCAACCCTTTGTGCGTACAACGCACTCCGTCTTCAACCTCATAACAAGGCAAAACCTAACTCCAATAACATTATCTCAAGCGAAGATGGTTTCGAAAGGAAACCCAAATTGCAGATTAATAAATCGAAGGGAAGGCCATATGAGCAGTATACAGCGAAGAGCCAGATAAACAGATCTGATAATATGTCCAAATTACCAAGTTGTTCAAACAAAACTAGTGATGCCACAGACAACATTGCATACTTCAAATTTGAAGATACCAAAAGAAATCGATCAACAAAACCGATTTAAATCATCCGATCTGTAAACCATAGATCTACCGAGCTGAACCTCAAGGCAAAAACCAAGACTAAACCCAAAATTTCTCCAATAAACCACCGCAAACAAGTCGACGAAATGGTTGCTCAAAATACAACAGGATAAGCTCACAGAAAAATTCAGTCAAGAATAAGCTCCCAAAAGGCCAGTATTTATCATGGTCTATCTGACGAGATCCAGAAGCTACCGTAAAAGAAGGAGACTAAAATCATTTTAATCATACTAACCCATGTCATCTTGATATCATCATAGAAGAAAGCTCCAGCGGTAGAGATCGCGAAAGACCTCTGAACAAGCTCGAGATCCTTCTTCATTAGCCACCTATCTGAAATCCTTGACCTAGTTGAGTGTTGTGATATCTTTGTTGTAGGGATTATGCCCGTGAGAGTAGAATGAGTTGTGATCCGAATGGTGGTATGAGTGGTGAAATTACAACTCGTTCAGTGATTGTGGTGGGTGTAAGCTCGAGAGGTGAGCAATAACTATTCGGAGTATGGTGCATCCATGTGAGTCGAGAGTGGCCGCTGTTAGTTATTCATTATATGTTAAGTTACCAGTAGTTTAACGAACAAATATGGTAGATTGTTTGAAACCCTTTGGAGGTTGTTGGTTATGGACGGATATGAGGTGTAGTTTTAGGCGGGTTGAAGATTATGTACGTCATGAGCCGTGTTTTATCTTGAGTCGTACTGTGTCATGAGCCGTGTACCTCGAGATTGGGTATGAACGGGAGTATAATGGACGGAAGCGTAATAATCTCCGGCCTAAAGTGTGTTATAAAGTTTGTGCTTAGACACGTGGTTGGGAATGTCCCTTACCGTGAGGGGTGTTGCTAATAACCACCGTGGTATTTTGTGATTTTGAAGGTCAGATTGATGACCCTTGTATTTTCTTTATGGCGTGATGCTGATTTGTGTTTTTTGATAAAAGTTAAAAGCGTATGTGGAAAGAGTATATGGAAGAAGATGTTATCGATGGGTTAGTTATTGAGTGATGTGCGTGTATGTAAGAGGAGATGTATATCGATGGTAGTTGTGATACGGTGAACGAAGATTCGAGATCGTTGGGGAAGTTTCATGGAAAAGAGTTTTGTGACTTGGATCGTCATTTTTAAGAATAGGAGATTATGTGAAATATATGGTGATGGTAAGAATGTGGATGTGAATGTATAAAGCTTATGTGACAGGTGATAGCTGTTGTTAGTGTGGCCGGTTGGGTTGTTTTAAAATGACGTATTGAAAGGAAGAGATCCCTTAAGAGGACGATGGCAGTGGTCTATATCCAGCTTACAGTCTGGGTGCAGTGGTGTCTTGGGTTTAAAGTTGGTAAGCGAGGACCATTTGTTTGTGTGATGTGTAGTTGCTTTCATGATTGGGTAGCTGTGTGTCAGTGTTCCGCGTATGGTGATAAAAAAGATCAGTGTTTCTAGTTAAATGTTTTACAATTTTCGATGGATGTATTGGAATTGCGAGCTGAAGACTGTAGCATAGTTTTGCCTATTCGTTTTCTTGTTAGTATGACGTGACCTGTAAGTAGATGTTCTTAAGTGATGCAAATATATATGGTGTTATCTTACCCTTGGGGGCAAGGGATAGGATGGTGCCGTTTGGTCTATAGTTGGTAAGCGAGGTTCGTTTTGTCCGTGTTGCGTATGGTTACTATCATGTTCGGATAGTGATGTGCCGGAGGTACTTATGTGGTGACATAAGAGACGGGTGTTTTTGGCTGAATGTTTGTGTTTTTGGTGAGTGTACTAGAGTCGTGAGTTTGAGATTGTGGTATGGTTTTACCTACCCGTTTGGTTATTACCTCCCTGTTGAGAATTGAGTGATATGACGCGACCCTATGAAGAGATGTCATACAGTGATGCGAGTATATGTGATGTTGTCTTTGGTGATTAATCGATGGGGGTTCGATGGGCGCGTGCGATGTATCGTTGGAATGTGAATGAGTGAACGATAGTTAGTATGTTTGAGTAGAGATCTAAGTGTCAAGACCTAATGCGACGAATGATAAACACATTGTGAGTGGTGGTTGATAACGTTTGTACGATGATGGCAGATGTTTTTACAAAGGCTTGTGGTTAATCTTCTCTTGAGTTGAGTGTATAATGATTGCCTTAAGAGGTAATGATGTTGAGTAAGAACCTGGCATTAGTTCGTGGTTTTCCTAAGAAGAACGATGTTTCATAACTGGTTAACCGATGTGATTGCTCGTTGTTGGTATAAGTAAAATGTTGGGGTTGTAAGAATGTTGATTCATTCGCTTACGATTTCTTGAAGGTTCCGCTTTCTTTTCCCCGTGAGCCTGAGCATTTGGGCGACGTTTCTGGAGATGTAGTTTGATTTGTATGACGTATTTGTAGTTTTAGTTTTCATTGATTGAGATCCCTAAGGAAGTTTAGCAATTGAGTTATTTACGTGATGAGATTCTCGAATATCATTTCTGTGAGATTCCTATGAGAATGTAGGACCATGGTTTAGTTGTTACCCTCATAATTAGGAGACTGTGTTCGGAAACGTGTTGGAGGTATGAGGTTTAAAAAGAACGTAGAAGGGTTCGATGGCGTGTTTTGAATATGAAATGTCTATCAACCATAAGTTCACAGAAGGGTATGTTGTTGTTTACTCAGGAAAAACGAAGTGTGGAGTAATAAAGTTTAGTAATGTACAGTGTGGTTTGGATGGCCAGGTGTAATAGGCAAGGACTCGTGCATTAAGATGTCTGTAATAGATGCATGCCTAGAAACGAGAATGCGGGAAGCATCTGCTTGATCCTGGAGTTATTAATAACATCGGATGAAAGGTTTCAAGAATTAATATTCTTTTGTTTGGCGTCATACATTTTCCACGTAAGTTGCTTAGACAGTGGACTTAAATCCATGACAGGATTGAGACTTGCCTAGTGGGAGTTAAAATTAGTGAAGTACAATCTTGTTAAGTGAGGTTTTGGCAAGATGGGAAGGTCGGCATAGTGTTTCCGTGTGTGACTGGTAACGAGCTAGTAGTTCTATGAGATGTGTGGTACAAGGTAGGAAGATTGATGATATTCTTGTATGTGCGAATAAAGTCTAAGAGTTGAGAGCTTAGTATAGTGGACGACCTAGATATTGTTGGGAACCAAATGTGGATAGGCTTTGGGAATACATTAAGGTTGGGTCAAGACTTCTAGTTGGCTATGTCTTTCTTAGGAAGAAAATATGATTGTCTTGCAAACAGTTGTGGTGTACGGACCATTCCACCATGGTTGGGTGTAACTGTTGGGTCGTTGATTGATTCTTGGTCAGGCTATTTTGGGTGATTGGGGAGACTGAGTTTCTCGTGGATTTTCTAGGTAAAATTCATACGTTCTACCGTGTCAATGTATATGTGTAAAGTTGTGTTCCCTTTGAGGTCAAGTTGATAAGGCAAGAGTGTTTGCTCTTGTTGACGAGAGAGTTAGTAATGAGAACATAAAATCTTTTTGACAACGATCAGTTGAGAATTGTTAACCATTATATGCAACTTGTTCTGGGTTGTGTGGGAATGGTCATACCTCTAGCTCTTTGTGCAGTGGGAAATTTGTTGGAACCTAGTGGTTGGGATGTTCATGTGGTGTGTTTTTTACAGACACATTTGAATCTGGATTTGTATTTTGTTTGAGGCTTTGAACTACTCAGAATTTTTAAAGTATGAAGAGTGGTTAACCGTTTGAAGGGTAGGCACGAATGTCTATGATAATGTCGACGAGCAGGGTAATGTGCATGCGAAAGATTGCCAGTTGTCTAGTTAGGGCAGAAGATTGCGGATTCAAGAGATCAATGGGAAAGTGTATATTTATGAGGTGTTTGATTCATGTGGTATGCTCACTCCTAGTGGCTCATGAAGTTCAAAAGGCAGTGTTAGTTTCGTTTTAATAGTTGAAGGATTAGAGTGATGTAGTGCAAATAGTGATATGATTTTAAGCTGCGGTGGTTAGTTGGCTATAAAGGCATGGGCGATTTTGGGAATGATGCGTGTAACCCATGTGAATATTGCTTGAGTTTGGGAAACATGTGTTTGGGTTGGAGAAATAGTCTTTAGTTTACGTTAGAATCCTGCAGTGTATTTGACAGTGGTTTGACGAAGTCAGGAGAATCTCAGCGGAATTAAGACTTGTGACGCATAGTGCTATAGTTGAGAATGTTTATTCTTCGGGGATGTGC
This sequence comes from Heliamphora pulchella, assembly GCA_032270985.1. Classification (NCBI taxonomy): domain Eukaryota; kingdom Viridiplantae; phylum Streptophyta; class Magnoliopsida; order Ericales; family Sarraceniaceae; genus Heliamphora; species Heliamphora pulchella. The sequence continues at coordinate 5,951 of JAULJZ010062557.1, read as the reverse complement.
ATGAGGTGTGAGATGGTGGTCATGGATGGGTAGTCAGTAATCAATAAGGGAGTAGTTGATTTTAGCTTTGGTGTTAATTTCGGGTATGAATTGGTATTGTGTTAAACAATGAACCGTTTTAAGATTTGTCAAGCCCGATATGAGTATAATTCAATGCAAATGGATGATTCTAATATTTATAAAATATTGGTGTTCGGGAGGCAAGCTTGATGATAGTATGGCACTTTAAAGGATAAAGGCGTGTTAGCATCCTTGAGTCACGTCGTCTCAAAAGAACGATCAGGATCATGGATTAAGAAAGATGCCATGTAGACCGAACAATTAGCGAAGTGTATGGACAGGTATTCAGATTAAAGAAAAGTTTGGTGTGACATGAGACGAATTTTGGGGACAAAATTCCCAAAGGGGAGAAAGTTGTAACAGCCTAGTACGTATTTATTTTGTGATTTTATGTTTTCGATTAAGTGAGAAGACAGAATTAAATTTGGGCTTGGGTGCTATAAAAATTTTACTCGTTAACGGTTGACTTAACGATATGTGAGAGTGAAGTGGAGATACATGGTGATGAATGATTTTGATATGGCTAAGTTAATGGAGAAATTCAAATATTTAGATGTGAACAAAGTTTGAAATTTGACATGAGTTTTGAGAAAATTTGCAGAATTTTGGTTCAGGGATCACCGCTCAAGCAGTGGGGGTCCGCTCGAGCAGGCTATCGGAAAACGTTTAGAATTATCTGGAATGTTGGAGAATATTTGGGGTTTATATATATATGTATGTTAGCCACGTGAGGGAGAGACCACCCTCGTTATTTCATCTTATATCTCTCTCTCTTCTTTTTCTTCTTCTTCTTCTTCTCTTGAGAGAGAGAGAGTGAGAGAAAACCAAAACTCTAACCCTCCATCATTCAAAGTGAAGCTTTGGGGTTAGATTGGGAGTCACCAAGGATGGAAATGAATCTTTGAAGCAAGGGGGTGGGAGATGACACATCAAGGAGGCAAGCACACTCAAGATCCAAACCCTAGGAGGGAGAAATTGGAAGAAATTCAAGCTTTCGAGCAAATCCGAGATAGGATCTAAATTTTCTTATATGTTTAGTGTGAATTAGGTTGATATTTTGCTTACACGAGTTGAAAATATAGTTAATCTCATGTGGAAGTTGAGAGCATGAAAGATGTGTGTGATTTAAGTTGGGTTTTATGAAAATGGATTTCTTGGAGATGTGATTTAATCATGGTTTTGTAAAATTGTTGTTAAAAGAGGGTTGTGTGACTTGGAAGTAAATGTTTTATGCTGGAATTTGGGATTTGAAGCTTAATTTGTGAGTGTTTGAGAGATTTGAAGTTAGAAACACAAAATAGGAGAAAATCTAGGTTTTTCTCGGGCACCAGTGCTCTCGAGCGGAGCCCTATCCGCTCGAGCGCTCAACTGGCAGAGAGTTAGGCGCTCGAGCGGACTAACTGCGCAGGGCCAACTTCTTTTTATCATATCTCCCTCATCCAGACTCCGAATAGGGTCATTTTTGTACTCAAATAGAATCTCCGGAAGTCCTCTTTCCAGCAAAACTACTCTCATATGAAAATTATTTTTGTAAAAAAAGTTATGATTAAAATAGTGAGGGTGTATCAAATTTTCTTCAACATTTTTCACCTAATTTTGGCCAAATGCTTTGAAAAGTATATTTTCATCAATGTTGAACCTTCTCATCAAATTTTCTATCCCTTGGGCTATGAATATACCTACTCTACTACACTTGGGTTGGGATGTATGTATCGTGCCGTTTGGTTGTGTTTGCGATAAAGATAAGTTTTTGACATATTGTTAAGGTTTCAAGAACGAGTATGATTATGGATAATTATGGGCTATGTCGTGATATGGTTATCATTAAGATTTTGAAGCTTTAGAAAAGAAACATGGATTTTAACTTGTATATACATGTATATAGATATGATGGGTGCATTCCATTTGTTTCTAATGACATGGTCATGCGTGAATTAATTACGCGTTGGCATTTCATGAAGTTGATAAATGGAATGTGATTTATGAGAAATTATGTGCTGAAATTTATGATGGCATTTGAATTGAAAGAAATGATGGAATGTTAAAATAAGACTTGATTGGAAATGAAATGGAAAGTTGAAATGTAAAAATTGAAAAAAGGTACTATGAGAAAATATTTGGGGAGAGGAACCAGTTGTGGGTTGGACTCCTGAATTTTTGTGAAAAATGAACAAATAATGAACCGTATGAATTAATGTAGATTAAGTTGGCCTGGCGGGTAAGCAGTGAAAGACCAAAACTTACGTAAGATGGGGACCACATGCCCACGGGTTAGCCCCCGAAATGTGGTGTTGTATCGTGGTGAGTTATAGAGCTATCTATTACCCAATGATTTCGCGTAGCCTATTGGGATAATAGGGAGGGATTTCTATAAGCTGCACTCGATATCGGTTCATTAACTATGATAAATTAATTGTGATACGATTTTGTGATAAACCGGACAATGAAAGTGTGACACGATTTTTGTGAAAAATCGAATAATAGAATGACGATATGGATAATATGGAAGGACAAATGATAACAAATCAACGTGTGTGGGTGTGTGCGTGTGAAGAAATAATGAATTGGTGAAATTTGCATTTTACTTCGGCTGCACCCATTATACCTCACAAATCATGTATTACATATGAGTTAATCTATATCTTATGAGTTTTGGCTCACGTATGTTTACCAAAACATTTCAGGTCTGGAGAACCGGAGACGATACCAGGACAAGGAATGCATTTTGAGAAAAGACTTGAAGAAAGTTTTAGTGTCCCTTTCGTGTTCTATATCATGTTTGTACATAAGCAGAATAGACTACTGGAATAATATTGTTGTTGTAATAAACTCTTGAAAACTCAAAGTATGTGATTGTAATTTTATACGCATGATGATATGGTTACTTGTTGAAAACATTTATTTTTTTCAAATACATTTGAGTTCAACTTGTTGGTGAAACAAGTGCCTAGATGGGTAATTTCTTATACGACTCTGTTTGGGATTAGTTGTAGAGTCCCCGAGGGTTCGGGGCTTGACAGTGACTATAGCAGAGCGGTTGCAAACTTGAAGGAGCCAAGGGTCCATAAGAAAGGCAAGCACATTGAGCGTAAGTATCACCTGATACGATAAATTATACAGAGAGGTGATTTGCTGTAACCAAGATTACATCAGGAAATAACCTTGTAAATCCTTTTACAAAGAGCTTACTGGCTAAGACTTTTGATAGTCATGTAGAAGGCATGGGAGTTAGATGTATGGCATAATGGTTTTGAGTATAACTGGGAGATTATTAGGGTTGATATACTGAAAATCATGTTTTTAGCATTTAATTTTATTTTTAATAAAATTAATTTTCTATTTTATGAGAATCTTTATGAGTAATGTATATATATCATTTCTTCGTTATACATGGATGTCCGATATTCTGTATAATATTTAATCTGATGTGTAGAGTACGGCTTGCACACAGAAGATTAGATTTTAGGTTCTTACAGAATATAAGTTTTATATTCAAAGTTTAGATGGAAATGGACATACCATCGGTACGACTGTAGCACAGAGTTTTAGTAAGCCTGTTTTGGTTACGGAGAACAGATAATAGCGTCGCCTATTGTTCTGACTTTCTGTGCTAGTACACTTTGTGTGTATTGAATGGGACATTTTGAGTAATTAATTTTATACTGACTATATAAATTAATTCACACCCTAAAGTTATTATGAATAATGCTTATCGTCTTAATCCTAAAATAATTATTGACTTGCATATATTTAATATTCGTTGTTTTGATTCATTAGAGGGTGTGATCTCATATGGGTCTATATTTTCGGTGAGTTAGATAGCGATATTATTTATATGGCAATTATTAATTATTGATGGAATCTACGTCCTGATTGATTGGGATTGACAATACCCCCTTAAGGATGTTTACAAGTTTTGACCAGTGCAAACCCTGTAGATGGATTTAATTGTCTGGCAGTCAAATATGTTAAGCGAAAGGACTTAAGGAATATCAAGATGCCGATTAAATTAAATTATCAGTAATTAAATTTAATTTACGGGTATCGAAAATCTTAACATGGGGAGAAATGGTAAGTATTTAATAATAGGCGCTCAATGGAAAAAGGTCTTGAGATTATAGGTTAGAGTGCAATTATAGTTCTTTAATTGTGTGAACTGTAATTCAGTGTTTTATGAAAATTACAGAAACTGCTGCATGTCTTTCTATAATTGTAGAAACCTCCAGTAGGTGTCTGTGTTTCACTGGAAGTCTAACTCATAATTACTGCCCAGGTCTCTACTGTAGCCCTATATATATGCGGTAGGCTGAACCAGTTTTTGATAATTTTATATCATTATTATTATGATATTATTTTTGCCTTTCAAGACTTAGATATATATCGGGGTTCTGCAAGTACGAGTTCTCGGAGGATCGTAACCCACGCTACATTCGAGGATCGCGTAAGGGAATACAGTAGAAGATCTGACTGGAGCTTCAACTCGGAATCAAGTCGTAGTTAAAGATTAGATCAACAAGAGGTATTCATCTAAATTAACTTTGGTTGCATGCGCTTGCCCGTTCTGCTAATTTTTTTTCGAAAATCATTTACAAAAATAATGATCTTGGCAGTTTTTCTTCCAACAAATTGGTATCAGAGCTATTTTATTTTTTATTTACGGTTATCGAGGGCCGGGTAGTTTTAGAATTGTTACTAACTTTGTTTTGCAGGCATTTTAAATTTTGATTTTATGATCATCATTTATTTTCATATTTGATTGAATGAGTAAATGATGATTTAATTATTTTTTTAATTACAGGGGTTGACCGTGATAGATTAATTATTTTTTAGATCGAATGTGTGCCTACGGGATATAGGTTTCGATATAATGTATTTTATGTTCTTTATGTTTTTTTTTTCTAATTTATTAGAAAGAAAAAAAAAAGAACAGGTATGAAAGAAATTGCGGTGTTTGGCGGCGGCAACCGGCGGTAGTTTCAGTGGTTTAAAGCTGCGGTATTTTTTTCTAACCATACAATTGTTTTTATTAAAATAAAAAAAGGGGGGGTCGCCGCAGCAGCCAAACGCTGCCTTGGGCAGCGGCGCAATACAGGCGCACAAACACAGTGGTTTTTCAAGCATAACAAGCCGGCAATTTCCAAAGCTGCAGTTTCATCCATCAAACACCAATCACAGTCGCCAGTGTCCAATCACAATAGCAGCACAGCAGTGGCTCCCCAAAAACAAAAGGAGCAAGCAGCGCCTAAAGGCAAGCACACTGTGCGGCAGTTTCTGATTCCCAAACAGTGCCGGATTTTCAAGCCAACCAAGCAGTAAAAAGGAGCTATTTTTCAAGCGCAAAGAAGCAGTTTTCCAATTCCGAAACAGTAGTGGATGAACAATTCCCAAATCAGTGCTGTTCCCAACAAAAGCCTAAGCACAGTGATTTGCCAAACACAGCAAGCAGTAGTGGCGATTATTCTGCAACATTGTTTGAGAGAAACTATTTCGGTTGTTTCCAAAAGGCAACATGGCTGGTGATGTTGTTTTTCAGGCGCCAGTGTTTACCCAAAACAATGTTTTTAATTAACACAAACACTGATGCAAATCCAAACAGTTACAGCGCTATTCCAGTGGCACAATTCCAAGCAGAATTCTGCAACAACTGAAAAACTGAAATTTATCTTTAATAGGAGACTGAAACTCTTTAGAGTTTCGATTCGATCATAAAACTGTGATATTTATATTTATCTTGCATTTAATTTTTTAACTGCGTGAATGATAAATATTAATTTTATCTTGTTAATTTAATTAATTCGAATATTCAGTTTTAACTAAAATATTTTGTAATGAAAAATAAAATTAAATTTTTTTAATTAATTAATTTTAATTAAATAAAAAAATTTAGATAT
>JAULJZ010062556.1:0-35510 GCA_032270985.1 Heliamphora pulchella | reverse complement strand
TGTAAAAGTACATGTACAAAAATAGAAAAAACTACAGCAAGTCTTCCATCACCTCTGCAACTAGGTCAACTCCTCATTCTCACCTGAAAAAGTTTTACAGCAAAATCCCACACCGTGAGCCGAAGTCCAATAGAACATAGACAATAAAACTATAAAGCAGGTTATGCAATTACACACACACGAACTCAACCACAGGTGCTAAAATGTTTTCCTTCCAAAATCATAAGTTTGCATCAGATTATCACGAGTTTCAAAAAGGTTTTATTCTATAAAATCCCACGTTTTCCATCCTTCAAACTATGCATATCATCCTAACAGATATCATGCCACAATTAAGGGAAAGTTATAAACAAACAGTACGCTCCACTCGGGTCACACAGCCGTGGAGAAAAGATGTAAATGAAATCCTATGTACCGACCCTGCCGTACAGACAAAGGTAACAACTATAGACTCCTGCCCATTACCCTAGTCTTGAACCACTTAAGGCCTGCTAGGTAATGTCAAGTTCTATACGGAGTTACAACAACAACACCATTCACAGAGGCAACCGACTTCTTTACGAATTTCTATGACCGATGGAAAAGCACCCAAACCACGCACTTGCTTCTTTACGGATTTCCACAACCAATGGACGAAGCATAACCAAACCACATTTTCGGGGTTAACCCGAGGGACCGTAGCGAACCCACTCTGCGCACGTTTTTGGACTTCCACCAAAGAGCAATTGAAGCCCAACTCAAAACCACACACTGTCACGGTACATCTATGGAAATATTTAAAAATCTACCGTAGTTCAAGTACGAAAACTCACAGAACAGCTTATACAACACATATATAAAAGAGATCCAATCCATCAAAATGGAGATTTAAAACCATTTCCAACCAAAAAGTTTAAAAGGTGAGACTCAACCCCGCGGGTTAGCTCCAAACCACCAAAAAGACATTTTTCACCGTTTTCTCAAAACACCTCGTTTTCAAACCTCCTTTTGAAAACTATGGATACCTCATACCCGAAACATGTATACAACCAAGAAAAGCCATAAAAATTCACTTTTGCCCAAAACCAAGGTTTACACATGAAAATCGCATTTGATGTATTTTCTACCCAGTGAAAGCACGTATAATTACATATATCACCCTTATACAGCAGTAGGGTCTAGAATCCTACCTCGGAGAGTCAAGAACTCGATGTCTCAAAATTTAAGGCATCAGAACGAGAATCCGATTGGATGGACGCAAAGCCCTCGGCCCCGACAACAAGGATCCGCAAAGGATCGAACACAAAACCAAGTCCCGGGCCCTCAAAGCTAGAAAGAAGGTAGAGAAAAGAGGTTTCTTAGCCTGGAAGAAAGAGAATATCAAAATATCTCAGCCCCAGGGATATTTATAAGCACGAAAAATTCCTACTGTTCAGTCGACCAAACCCTCCAGTTCAGTCGACCGAACTCAAAAAAATGGGTTCAGTCGACCGAACTAACCCCTCCAGTCGATCGAACTCAAGACCAAAAGCGTACTGGAATCTGTTGTGGTTTCTTAGCCCAAAAACCAACCCAACCAACCTAAACAAGGTCCGAGAAAGCGTAAAACACATCTACACATGCTGTTCTACAACTTAAAGCATAAACCAAGCATCGATGCTATTCATATACTAAGGAAACACATCAAATATATAAATAACCTAAAAGATAAGAGTCAGGGTCTCACAACTCTCCCCCCCTTAAGGAATTTCACCCCCAAAATTCGCAGTAAGGTCACGAGATAAACAGGTCTGGGTATCTAGCACGCATTCCAGACTCAAGCTCCCATGTCACTTCCTCAACCCCGTGATAAAGCCATAAGACCTTGACATAAGCAATTGTTTTACCCCACAACACCTGCTACTTCGTGTCAAGAATTTTCACTGGACGCTTCTCAAAGGTGGCATCCTTATCAACCCGCAGCTCAGCCTAATCTAACACGTGTGAAGGATCAGGCTCGTGCCTCCGAAGCATAGAAACGTGGAACACATTATGCACAGATGCTAACTGAGGTGGCAAAGCTAAATGGTATGCGACATCACAAATCCTGTCGAGGATCTCAAATGGTTCAATGAAGCGCGATGATAGCTTCTCGCTACAACCAAATCTCATTAAACCTCTACGTGGCGAGACCTTCAAAAACACATGATCCCCCACTACAAACTCCAAAGGTCACCTCCTCTGATCTGCATAACTCTTCTGACGGCTCTGCGCTGTCGCGAGGCGCTGGCGAATCATTATGACCTTCTCCGTTGTCTCCCGTACCATGTCGAGTCCCAAGACTGTGGTCTCTCCCACATTTGTCCAACACACGGGTGACCTACATGGTTTACCATACAAATCCTCATACGGTGCCATCCCAATACTGGACTGATAGCTGTTGTTGTATGCAAACTCTGCCTACGGTAATGATCCTCCCACGAACCTCTGAAATCAAGGACACAAGCCCTTAGCATATCCTCCAAAATCTGTATAATCCTTTTTGACTGGCCATCCGTCTGGGAGTGAAAAGCAGTACTGAACATCAAGTTCATCCCCAAAGCCTCCTGAAGACCTTGCCAAAAGTGCGATGTGAAGCGCGGGTCCCTTTCAGAAACAATAGACACTGGAACTCCATGCAACCGGACTATCTCTCTAACATACAAGCGACTTAGTCTATCCATCGAATCCCTCACTCAAATGGGGAGAAAGTGTGCAGACTTCGTCAACCTATCAACCACAACCCATACGGCGTTGTGTCCCCTAGGTGATCGAGGAAGTCCTGACACAAAGTCCATCGTGACATGCACCCACTTCCACTCTGATATAGGCAACGACTGTAACAATCCTGCTAGTCTCTGATGTTCCACCTTTACCTTCTGACAGGTAAGGCACCGAGAAACAAACTGGATCACATATCTCTTCATTCCCGTCTAACAGAACTGACGATGTAGGTCATGATACATCTTCGTGCCTCCCGGATGCACGGCAAGACGAGAATGATGACACTCACGTAGGAGATCAACTTGGCATGACTCTGGCACAAACAACCTCCCAGCCAACCTCAAACTCTGATCAGAACCTACAATAAATCCCGCGGTTTCCTCTCCGCTAGCAACACGATTCCGTATCATCTGAGCCTCCTGATCCGTCTGCTGGACCTCTAGCACACGTGCTATCAAAGCAGGTCGTGAAACCACGGAGAACAAAGTAGCACCCGTCGCGGTCTCCCTGAGGCAAAGATCAAACTCCCCAATCTCTCCAAGCATGTCCCACTCGCGTATAGCCACAGACGCTAACGACCCATGAGATCTCCTAATGAGAGTGTCAGCCACAACATTGGCCTTCCCTGGATGATACTGCAAGTCGAAGTCATATTCCTTTAACAACTCCATCCATCGTCGCTGGCGTAAGTTCAGGTCCTTTTGCGAAAACAAATATTTCAAACTCTTGTGGTCGGAGAATACCTCGAAATGCTCACCACAAAGATAGTGACGCCATGTTTTCAAGGCAAAGACCAAGGCTGCTAACTCCAAGTCGTGTGTAGGATAGTTCTTCTCATGCATCTTCAACTACCGAGAACCATAGGCTACAACTTTACCTCCCTGCCTCAAAACACATCCAAGATCGTCATGTGAAGCATCACAGTACACAGTATACCCCAAGCCTTGCTCTGTGATAATCAACATTGGCGCGCTAGTCAACCTCGTCTTCAGCTCCTGAAATGCTGACTCACAGGACTCACTCCAAGCAAACACAACTCCCTTCCACGTTAGACGCGTCATCGGTGCGGCAAGTCTCGCAAAGTCCTTCACGAACCGCCGATAGTAGCCTGCCAGTCCTAGAAAATTACGTATCTGAAAGACGCTCTTCGGTCACTCCCAACCGGTCACGGCATCAGTCTTTAACAAATCCACTGCTACCCCGTCTGTCGACACTACGTGTCCCAGAAACCTCACCTCAGACATCCAAAACTCGCACTTCTCGAACTTCGCATACAAGCGATGTTCTCTCAGAAGCTGTAGAACGATACGCAAGTGATCCTCGTGTGCCTCCCTAGTGGGTGAATATATCATAATATCATCCACAAACACCACCACAAAACTGTCCAAGTAAGGATGGAAAATCCGGTTCATCAAACCCATGAACGTAGTAGGCGCGTTCGTCAGACCGAACGACATAACCAGAAACTCATAGTAACCATAGCGAGTCCAAAAAGCAGTTTTTGCTATGTCCTCATCCCTAATCCTCAACTAGTGATATCTTGATCTCAAGTCAATCTTCGAGAAGCAGCTCGAACCCCTTAGCTGATCAAACAAGTCATCTATCGTCGGCATCAAATACTTGTTCTTCACTGTCACCTGATTTAGCTTTCGATAATCGATACACAAATGCAAAGATACGTCCTTCTTCTTTGCAAAAAGAGCAGGAGCTCTCCACGGGAAAGTACTCGGGCGTATAAACCCCCTGTTAAGTAACTCTTGTAGCTATACCTTGAGTTCACGCAACTCAGCGGGTGTGAAGCGATAGGACGGCATAGATATGGGAGCAGCTCTAGGGACTAGATCAATAGAGAACTCTACCTCACGGCTCGGTGGTAACTCAAACAGATCATCTTAAAAGACATCAGGATAGTCGCACACCACCGGAGGTAACTCTCCTCGAACTCCAACCTCCTCATCCAACATGAGAGCTGAGAAAAGGAAACCCAGGTTACCCTGGTTCCACACAGTACTGGGGAAAGACATCAAACCCTCATCCCGGTCTCCCACAAAACAGAAGCAATCTCCTGCCGGTGTATAAATCTTTACCCTCCGTTGATCGCAATCGATAAAAGCATGATAGGTGGTCAGCCAATCCATCCCTAGGATGACATCAAATGAAGTCATGTCTAGAATGATAAAGTCAAACTCTAAACAACGACGAGCAACCTCCAAAGCACAGGATCTACAGACAAGACTCAATGTCACACTCCCACTGACTGAGGTCTCTACACTCAAGGTACTACCCAACCAGTCCATTTGCAACCCCAATGCAGATGCAAAAGCAGAAGATATAAACGAGTGTGATGCTCCAGTGTCGATAAGAACACTGGCCCATGATCTGAAGACTAGAAGAGTACCTCTGATCACGGAGGTGGTAGCAGCAGCATCGGGCCCGACCGGTGCTCTAGATGAAGTAGGATCTGCAAGAACATATGCCCTGGCCGGTCCACTATGGCCCTGAACTGTAAACTATCGACCCGACTATACTGAAGCTCCTCCCTCTGTAAAACGGGACGTCTGAGCTCTAGGCTGTCAATACATCTGTCTCCTCTAGCCTGATGGAACTGCTGGTGCTCCCGCTGTGCTCTGAATGCTCCCTCCTCGAGAATAATTCCTCCAGATGTGCCCAGACTGCCCACACTCAAAACAGACTGGTGGCCCTCTCTCGGGTGCCTACGACTGTGACTGAGTCTGAACAGGTACTGCACTCCGACACTCTGCCGCACGATTCCCCGGCTGCTGGCATCTATGACAAACAAGCTCCCTCTGATCTGACCTTTCCGTTGAGACTACAGGATGTGTAGATGCAGAAAACTGTGGCTGATAAGACCCCACCAGATAAGAACTCGGACCAGATGTCCGCTGACACTTGTCCCTATGTCCCCGGGACTGTGCACATCCCCCGTCCTACTAACTCCTACTGTCCCTGTCTCTACGTGTCTCATTCAGAGTGTCTTCCACCTTCATGGCGGTCTCTACTAGCTCTGTAAAAACCTGTAACCTAAGTGCTGCCACTCTGTCTCGGATAGCGAGCCTCAAACCCCTCTTGAATCGCTTCGCACGGAACTCATCAGCAGGCACGATCTCCTGTGCAAATCTGGATAGGCTGGTAAACTCGGCCTCATACTCCACAGCAGTCTTCGCCCCATGTCAAAAAGAGAAAATCCTCTCTGTAGCGATCCCTCAAAGTCGTAGGAAAGTATTTCTCCAGAAATACCTTCGTGAATGCATCCCAGGTGCCCCCAACTGTAGTCCTGTTGAACTTTCACCACGTATGAGCACTCCCTCTCAGCTGGAAGGCAGCAAATGAAACCCGTAGATCATCCTCCTCTATCTGTAGGGTATCAAGGATCCTAGTAACCAGCTCCAGCCATTCAGTGGCCACTGTGGGGTTGGGATCCCTAGAAAAGGTAGGAGGGTCCAGACGACGAAACTCACGCATCGCGACCGTCGCCCTCGGCTCAGGTATGGTCTCTCTCCCCTAGAGGTCTCAGCCAGTTACCGGATGGAGCCGACCATCTCACGCAACAGATCTCTGTCAGCAGGTCCTTGGGGTGCATTAGCATCCCCAATATTTGGGACTAGAACGTCCCTTCGGCCAGAACCACGGCCACGGCCTCAACCTCGGCCTCGTCCTCCCCACGTGGACATAACTCTATACGAAAGCAACATTACAGGATAAGCATCCATACAACTTGTTTTTGCAAACGTAAAAGACAGATAAGCATGCTAACACATAGCCACTTAATATCATGTCATCACATCTCACATAGCAAGGAGAACCAACAAGAAAGACTCGTCACTCTAAACAACCTACTCAGATTCCTTGTTAGAAATCACGTCCGCAAAACGCGTCTCTAACATGGCTCCCAAGTATGTGTATCCAAATGCCCGAAAGTAAGACTAATCAATCATAAGGCCCAACCTCCACACCCACGTATACACTACAAGCTATTATGTTATGTTAGGAAAACGCTGTAACACATGCAATCAAGCACACATACATCCTCACAAGGTGATGTACCCTCTTTCCCATGGCTCATAGGTATTCGAACCCAGAGCTCTGATACCAAGTTGTCACGCCCCAACATTAGGGTCACGCAAAAACCCACCCAAAAGACAGTTTGAGAAAATAAGATTTACGATTTGAAAGCCCTCAACTCAAAAATATACATCATTTGAATAAAAAAACCCCACAGTTCAACTCTTATAAACTGAAAACATGCATCTCATAAGCATATCGCCCAAAGCGTACAAAACCAGCCATCACTGATGTTACATGTAAAAGTACATGTATAAAAGCAGGGAAAATTACAGCAAGTCATCTATCACCTCTGCAACTAGGTCAACTCCTCATGCTCACCTGAAAAGGTTTTACAGTAAAATTCCACACCGTGAGCCGAAACCTAATAGAACATAGACAATAAAACTGTAAAGCAGGCTATGCAATTACACACACACGGACTCAACCACAGGAGCCAAAAAGGTTTTTCTTCCAAAATCATAAGTTTGCATCAGACTACCACGAGTCTCAAAAAGATTTTAACCCATAAAACTCCACGTTTTCCATCCTTCGAACTTGCATATCATCTTAACAGATATCATGCCATAGTTAAGGGAAAGTTATAAACAAACAGTACGCTCCACTCGGGTCACACAGCCGAGGAGAAAAGATGTAAATAAAATCCTATGTACCGACTCTGCCGTATAGACGAACGTAACAACTATAGACTCTTGCCCATTACGCTAGTCCTGAACCACTTAAGGCCTGCTAGGTAATAACAAGTTCTATACGGAGTTACAACAACAACGCCATTCACGGAGGCAACCGACTTCTTTACGGATTTCCATTACCGATGGGAAAGCACCTAAACCACGCACTTGCTTCTTTACGGATTGCCACGACCGATGGACGAAGCATAACCAAACCACGTTTACGGGGATTAACCCGAGGGACCGTAGCGAACCCACTCTGCGCACGTTTTTGGATTTCCACCAAGGAGCAATAGAAGCCTAACTCAAAATCACACACTGTCACGGTACATTTATGGAAACATTTAAAAATCCACTATAACTCAACTACAAAAACCCACAGGACAGTTTATACATAAAAGAGATCCAATCCATCAAAATGGAGATCTAAAACCATTTCCAACCAAAACGTTTAAAAGGTGAGACTTTACCCTGCGGGTTAGCTCCAAACCTCCAAAAAAATATTTTTCACCATTTTCTCAAAACACCTCGTTTTCAAACCTCCATTTGAAAACAACGGATACCTCATAACCGAAACATTTATACAACCAAGAAAAGGCATAAAAACTCACTTTTGCCTAAAACCAAGGTTTACACATGAAAATCTCATTTGATGTATTTTTTACCCAATGAAAACATGTATAATCACATATATCACCCTTATACAGCAGTAGGATCTAGAATCCTACCTCAAAGAGTCAAGAACTTGACGTCTCAAAACTGAACGGCATTAGAACGAGAATTCGATCGGATGGATGCAAAGCCCTCGGCCCCGACAGCAAGGATCCACAAAGGATCGAACACAAAACCAAGCCCCGGGCCCTCAAAGCCAGAGAGAAGGCAGAGCAAATGAGTTTCTTAGCCTGGAAGAAAGAGAATATCATAATATCTCAACCCCAGGGATATTTATAAGCACAGCAAATTCCTACTGTTCAGTCGACCGAATCCCCTAGTTCAGTCGACCGAACTCAAAAAAATGGGTTCAGTTGATCGAACCAACCCCTCTAGTCGACCGAACTCAAGACCAGCGTACTAGAATCTGTTGTGGTTTCTCAGCCCAAAAACCAACCCAACCAACCTAAACAAGTCCGAAAAAGCGTAAAACACATCTACACATGCTGTTCTACAACTGTAAAGTATAAACCATGCATGGATGCTATTCATATACTGAAGGAAACACATGAAATATATAAATAATCTAAAAGATAAGGGTCAGGGTCTCATAATAAATCTTACTGTTATAGTATTCTGCCAAGTTATATATGATGCCGAATATGTAGTTTGTAGTTTCAGCATGATCAAGGTTTAGAGGACTTTTAGATTTATTTATCTTTGTTTGTTTTGTTCACTATGTGTTCTTAATGCAGCTTTGTATGATTGAGCTCTAGAGGCTTGCTTTGTGATCATGATTTTGTTATTAATCTCATGCAGTGTCTGACATGTATTTTGTAGTGTAGCCTTTACACGCTTAGGATCTAGGGTTTCTTTATGCTTTGTTTTCCTTTTTGATGTGTTTTTATATGTATGTTATGTATTACCATTAGTTGATTTCGATTGTTCTCTATTTGTCCCATTCTTTTGTTTTTGCATGCATTTGAAAAATCTAATAAAGAACCAATGATAATGAATAAAGGTCAACCTCACGGTTGGGCAAAACAGTGTGCCTAATACTTTCTCCAATTCGTACCTTAGCTCCCAGACCTATGTTTTCTCTGGTTAACGTTTTAAAGATCAATGGCTTATTTTGTTTTTCTTAATTTTTCTCAAAAATCAAGTGATGACTCTATTTTTCAACAAAAATGCTTTTCAAATCTTTTTGCTTTCAATGTGTTAAAATTTTTTAAAAATAACTCTAGAATTCCCTATTTTTGAATAAAAACTCAAAATCTCGGTGCCACACCTCCTAATTCCTCGAACCCCCGAATTGCCTTAGGACCTTAGACCCTCGGAACTCTATAGTTCTAGACCACGAGACCTCGGGACCCCGGGACCCTAGGAGCCCAAGACCCTAGAACGTCGGATCCCTAGGACCCCATAGCCCCGGACCCCAAAACCTCAGGAGCCATATACCTTAGGGCCCCA
The DNA here is from genome assembly GCA_032270985.1 of Heliamphora pulchella. Taxonomy (NCBI): domain Eukaryota; kingdom Viridiplantae; phylum Streptophyta; class Magnoliopsida; order Ericales; family Sarraceniaceae; genus Heliamphora; species Heliamphora pulchella. Next base: position 25,914 of record JAULJZ010062556.1, on the reverse strand, counting down.
AGACCCCTGTACCTCGAGACCTCGTAGTCCCAGACCTCGGGACCCCTAGAACGCCAGACCCCAAGGACCCCAAACTTTCAAATCCGCAGACCCTTTGGATCCTAGGACCTCGGACCCCTAAACCCCTAGGGCCCCGAACTCTTGGGACCCCAAACTTCTAGGACCATGTACCCTCGTTATAATATGTGTCTATTTTGTGTTGAATTTTATGTTTTCTCACAAAAAGACCATTAGTTATTGTTGATGATAATATCTTCTCACAATACATATTCTTTTTATATAAATTTTATTTTTCATCACCAAATAATCTCTAATTATTCACAATGATAATATTTCATCACCAATTTGTATTGTTTTGTGACAATTATAAATTTTTCTCACGAAACAAATTCTAATATTGGTGATTATGATATTTCATCATTTAAACATTGAAGTTACAATAAAAATAAATACCGAGATTCATTTGTGTTTTGCTCTAAAACTTTTTCAATGCTTATTTTAGGAAACAATCCTTACAAAGTTTAATTTATTTTTAAAGAAATTTTTATTTTTAAAATATTTTTAATCTATCATACTTAATTGGTCAAGGTTACATTTTTTTTGAATATTTCTCAGCAAAAAAATTAAATTAATTTATGATTGAAACAAATTTTCTTAGAAAATTCACTTCAAGAAATAAACTGAATATACCCTCTTTTTACATAGCATATTAAATTTGTAACCATAAAATATATTTTTTATTAGAATTTATTAAAAAGTAAATAGTATCGTTTTATTTCTAAAATTTTTTTTTTCAAATCTTAGAGATAAAAATTATGAATGTTACTTTAATTTTGTATGATAACTAAGATTAGGGTGCCTTATATAAATGAAAATGACTTTATAAACCTTATATTGAAAAAGAAATATGCAATGCATATGCCAATATACAAGAGCTTATTAAAAAGTTAAAAAAATTAAAATATGTAAAGTTGCAAAAAAAATATTAAAATAGTAAAATTTTATATTGACAAATTTAATTTGTTATAAATATCTTAACAATTTGATATGTTTTTATCCTATTTTTTATTTTCGTTTCTTTTAAAATAAAATAAAAAGATTTTAATTTCATAATTAAAGCAATATGAATAGACTTTAGTTATTTAAGTTCTAAAATTTTATTTAACAAATGTACAAAATTATTTTGAATCTGAGAAAAAATCAAGCATATCAAATAAACTTTCCAATATAAAAATCAATCCTAAATTACTTATGAGACAAATTCAAAGTCTCCATCTTTGATTGTTGTCGATTGAGTGATTAGATTAATCACACAAACTAACGAGTTTTTGCTTGAAGTTATGAAAAAAATAACAATAAATTACAAATAATAAATATAAAACATATATCGACTTGGAGAGTGGTGCAGTGGTAGTGCATTGTGTTATTAACTCGTAAGTCACAAGTCCAAAACTACGCAATAATCTTAAAAGTTGCATTCCTAGTAAATTGTGATTAATAATAAGACAAATAATTTTGTCAAAAATTATATTTTTTGGTCACCTAATCATTTTATGTAAATTGTATTTTATTTTTTTGTGATAAAATATTAATTGCGACAATTTTATTTAATTTTTACAAAAATTTTTTTTGTCACAAATGTCATATTTAACGAGAAATTTAATTTTTTTCATCAAAAAATGTCAATTTTTTAGTGAAAAAATACACTTTCGTCATGAGGTACACCATTTTATGTAAATTGTATTTTAATTTTTTGTGACGAAATATTAATTGCGACGAATTTATGTAATTTTTGCCAACGAAATTTTTGTCACAAATGTCAAATATTTAACGAAGAATTTAATGTTTCCATCACAAAATGTCAAATTTTTAGCGAGAAAATACATTTTTTCCATGGAATACTTTTGACGACAACCCTATGATGACAAAAATAGCAAGAATGTGTTTTTATCTCTAATTGTATTAGCAAAAAATATATATATTTATAGATGAAATTGACTCATTATAAATGACTCGATTTGTTATAGTGAGTTTTGAATCTACCCTAGCCTAAGTAAGTTAGATTCATTAAGATTCCAGTTCAACTTAATCAAGTCATTGCTACCAGGTTGGCACAGTTGATCAAGAAGGTACAATTCAATCCAAACTTGGCATGTGAGATCTAGTTCATTTTAATTTTGTAATATATACTCTCGACGTGTTGCATATTGCTTTAGTGTTATAGAAGAGCATGTTTTTATATGTTTTATACATGTGTTGGTTTTGTTATGCATGTTGGTTTTAATCCTTATCCTGTTTTGGTATCGTGGCAAAAAAGTTGAAAACTTTTCTGTACAAGACCGCTCGAACGGTCTATCTGCATGTGTAACGACCCGATTTTCTAAACTTCTGGATTAAGAACGTTAAATCACCCGAAACTAGATTTTCATGTTAGAATTAAATCAAGATTAAGAGTCTCAAAGAAAGAATTTAACCTAGAATCAGATCTCGGAACCAAAAACACTAGAATCCCATAAGAGAAAGCAAAATTACAGTTTGGTCCAAAACAATAACAAAATTTCAAAAATGATCCAATATGAAGACGTTCACAATTAATAAGGCTCTAAATTCGAGAAATAAGAAAGTTAAATGCCAACTCAATAAATAAAAAGAAAATACACGGAAAGGCTTAATATTTCATAATTTTCAATAATTGCACGTTTAATCTCGAACTTTTAGATAATTACACTTTTAGCCCAAGATACCCCGCAATTGGTAAATTCATGCTAAGCTACACACCTATTACGAAAACAACATAAAATTCTTCCATAATTACTCTAAAAGTCATTAAATCTTAGTTTTAACAAATTACACGCAAGTCCTTCAATTCTCTCTATATGCACGAAAGTCTCCGAGGTAATCCTCATCCATTTTCTACAACAGACATTAACTCATGAATAAATACATATAAAAGTACCCGATTTCAGATTACGAGAATTAACAACGAAAACCCATAAAGACTAGAACCCAAAAATTGGGTTAGGACGAGAACAAAACCCTAAGATTCAAAGTAAAATCCTACAAATATAGAATTCTCTAATACTGAATTCTAGAAATCAAAAATCATAAACAATCATAAAAATTTTAAAATAGTCCAAGAAAATGGAGAAATTACAAAAAGGACAAACTGAACCTAAGTGTAATTTTACATAATCTTTTAATCAAACAAAAATGAAACCCTATGACATAAGGTTTAAACCCAGAACCCTTGAGGATAGTTGATATCAAAAATTTAAAACTCTAGAACCACAAAAAATCATAGGATCTCAATCCTACAACTTGACCCAAGAAATCATGGATCATGAAAAAGATGAGAAATGGAGCCCAAATAAAATTACAAAACCCAATTCTTTTAATTAAGCCCAAACCGTAGTATTAGTAACGATTAGCCGACGAGATCTTAGGTCACTAGAAGAATGGAAACCCTAACTCAATCCGAAACCCTAATTTGACTCGAAAATCCTAAAAAGATCAAATACTAAGAGGCAAAACCCTAATATTCAAAGAGAACTCCTAACATCCTAAATTAAGTAAATAACACAGAATATAAAGTTAAAAATCAAAAATTCTCATAATTAGGGTAAAATCACTATTTTGCCCTTAGTACAGCAAAAAGTCTTAAAAAATTTTAAAATTTGACACATGGATACCCTAAATCAGATATTTAAATACAATTAAGTAACAAAAGATAAAATAACATCAAAAAATAACAAAAATACCCCTAGTGGCCAGCCACATTGGAGTTTGTTCCCAAAAAGTGACTTTTTGCAATTTTTAAGCTCAAAAATGAGAAAAAGTTATACGAAACAAGTATTATTATGATCCAAGATTTTTTATACAAGTAATATACATAATAATATAATAATATAGGTCAAAAAAAGCAAACAAATCATTATTTAAAGTTTCTGCACAATAAATAAGTCAAAAAGTTAATTCTTGTCAAACTAGCTTAAATTGACTTAAAAATCTATAACTATTTAATTAATTGCTATAAAAATTATGATAATTCATGGAAAGAATAAATTAATTATAAACACATTAATGTAATAGGTTTTAGTAGGTTTAGATACCAAAAAATACATAAAATTAATATTTTCTGTATTTTCTTGCACAAAATGGTGTCAAAATACAATTTAAACCCTAAATTAATGCAAAATAGATTTTGGTATGCCCTAAACAGCCCCTACACGAAATCCCTAGCTTCCATATTTGTTTTTGTGTAAGTTTCAAAAGTATTTTCACCTCCCATGCAACCAATCAAAGTTTTAAAAAAAATTAAAAAAATACTAATACCTTAATTATTAAATATATTATCAAAATTTTTATAAATAAGGCCCTATATCCCTCATTCTCCTCCTCATTTTCGTGCAACATAGTGAAAGAGAGAGAGAGAGTTTAGAAAAATATTTTAAGTGTTCTCAAGAGAAGATGGAGAGAAGAAGGAAATGAGAAGTTAGGAAGGTTCAAGGTGTGAGCTACAAAGCCAAGTTCCACCCTTTCTCAACCTTTAGAACATTAACACAAGTAAGTAAATTGTTTAACTTTTTTTGATATTCTCCCATAAGATAGCTCTCAATTCATCTTTATAATGAACCCTAAAAATAAGAAACAAGGAATAACTCAAAAAGGCGTCGTAGGAGTAGTTTATGGACTGTTTGTGTATGATCAAGTCTTGTATGTGTTTGCATATGTATATTTTTTAGTTTTATGTCTTGAATATGTTTTGGAGTTTTGGTTTGTATGCGTATATGACATGCATGCAAAAAAAATACCTAAATATGAACACAACATGAGCTAAGCTATCAAAATCCTAAATAACCTGATTTTCTAGACATGCGAACATTCTATCACCAACTTTAAAGCATCACAACTAATTGTAGAAAAATCATCTTAAAGTGATTTTTGTGTCCAGACCTATATTTTTGAGTTCCTTTTCATAAAAAATTGGTTTGAAGTGATTTGGTTGGGTAAAACTCCAGATATGTCATTGTTTCCAAAGAGTGTCAAATTTTGACCATTATGAGTTTCAGACCTAGAAACCTTAAGTTAAAGTAAGATCGAGCTTGGGTCAAAACATGAAACTTGTAGATGACACATTTATATTACTTTCCACCAAAACTGAGCAAAAAATATGAAGTCTTGATAGGTCAAAACGCTTCCCAAAGTCACTCTTGAGATTCAGTGACTGACAGAGCCCTCTGTCACACCTTTTTGTGAGACCACAATCCTAAGTTTTTAGTAGCCAAATCCAAAGATGGTAAACATGAAAAATGTAGCTAATATATTAAACTAAATACTGAGCCAAAATCAGCTTAAAATACCCTCGGATGGTACCCTAAAGAGGTTGAGTATTCTCTGTTGAAAACCCACTCTACAGACCCTTTTTAGGCTAACTGGACCCTTTTTATAAATTGGCCAAAATCACTAACTTTTTCCAAACAACATGCCCTAGCTCAAAACAAGAAATTTGTAGGGGACCCCTTAAATTAAAACCTCCCAGAAAAGTAGACCTACGGCCCTTAAATTGATGCCCCAAAATTATGGCCAACAGATGCCCAAATTCTGTGTTTTTCTCTGTAAAATGCTGAACGGTATTCATTTAAGTAAAATAAATGACCCATTTTTCCTAGGATCTAACCTTAGTACTGAACATAAAAGTTGTAAAAAATATTTTTATCTAATTAGTGTTCATAAATTAAAAATTAAATCCATATCTAGGTACCTCAAAACACTGTTGTAATTTTAAAATTGGCGCTTGAACAATTACCAAATTTTGGTTAAGTGTATGAGTAGTGTGTAACATTGTGGAATTTGAATATATGGGTTTTAAATGAATTATGTGCGTGATTGGTATATGAAATTGACAATTTGATGAATAGAAACCATGCCAATAGGTTTAATCAAAGTCATATAAAATATAGCTTGTGTTTCATATACTTGTACACCATGCTCATAAGTTTACAACTCCACGCAAAGCATACATATGTCATTTTAGCCCACGCCATGATTAATTTATACATGTAAATTATAAATAGCAGTTGCATATATCATATCACGTCACCATTGGGTTGGATTTTGCGGGGTTCACCGTTTTATTTTGAGAAAAGAATGACAAAAATTAAACCTTAAGATTGGTACCATGATTGATGGAATTGGAATATTGTGATATTGGCTAAATGCCCTGATTGGCTATATGCCCTGATTTGTTTTGGAATGGTTTTGCCCCAAGTGCTAAATGCACCTTATTGTTTATGATATATATTTTTGGTGAAGGCGGTTCGGGTGGCATAATAATAAGAGTTAAATTTCGGGATCTTGCGTTTGACCTTGACCTAAGATTCGAGAGCTTGAGTATTAACTTGTCCACGCCATTGCCGTCAGTGATGACCCTGTTGGACACTTAGTCCACTACGTAGTCATCCCACGGCTTAAAGAATGCTCTTTGTCAGTCGATAGACTTGGTCAGCGTGATTGAGATCATGGGGTTTAGGATAGTTCACCTCGATTTAGTAGAGCCCATAATAACTTAAGTTTAAATTGGGTTAAAAAATAAAAAATTAGTTGCATCGCATTCATTTGCATCACGCACTTGTATAAATATTCTCATATATGCTTACCCTGTTGAAAATGTTAAATTATTTGTCTTTTTTTCCTTAAATTGTACTGGGTATTATACGATATGTATTATAGGATATTTTGTTGTGAGTTTGTTAGACGATTTAGGGAATTTACTTCTAAGCTTTGGCTCATAGCATTCGTGTCACAGGTGAGGCAGAAGAATCTTTAGAGAAAGTCGCAACCGAAGAAGAAGAAGGTTTTGAAGGGCAAGGTGAGTGGCAGAGACCAGCCGACATCGACAATGCAATTGAAGAAACTGAAGTTCACCCTTTTTGGTTCTTTTGTTTAGTTTCCACAGGCTTATTGTAATTTTTGTTAAATCTTTTGTAAAACTGTAATCGCTATATATTTTGAACGTTTCAAAACTCTTAATGATGAAATATTTATGATATCTAAATATCAATGAATGGTTAGAATATTTTCTTTATCTATACTTATGTATGTCCCAACGTGCCCGGAGAACAGGGCGTCACAGTGTGGGTTATATAGGTGGCATGCTAGTGGCTTGGGGACTTGGTCCAAAACTTTCCCTACAAGCTTGTTTGTTTCTCTTTTGAAAGAAAAACAAAACTCTCATCCCTCTCTCTAACTGTTGGCTTGATTTGGGCTCGGTTCTTGGCATTGCGATAGTCGATCATTGATATCCTCACTGTGAGTTTCGTGTTCATCCAAACGAAATAACGTTTTGACCACTTTAGTTTTTCACCAGTGTTTAAAATTTTGAGTTTTTAACTCTCTATGGTAGGATTCTAGACTATTTTGCATTAAAGAGGTGATACATGTGATTATATGCATTTTTACCATTTTAAAATATTATAAATGTCAAACTTTGTGTTTAAATCGTGTTTGGTTGGATAAAAAGTATGTTAGGATTTTGTATGATTTATTACAAAGTTTGTGGACATATGTGTACATGATTTTCAAAGGGAATGAGTTTTGAAAATCGAAAGGGTTTATTCATATGTTGTGGGAACATAGTTTTGGGAGGTTTAGAGCTAACCCTTGGGGTTAATTCGTTGTTTTAATGGGTCGTTGATGAATACGTGCATTTAAATGTTTGCACATGGCTATGTGATTCTCTAAATGTATAGCAATTAGGGTTGGTATACTGAAAACTATGTTTTTGATATTTAATTTTATTTTTTAATAAAATTAATTTTCTATTTTATTAGAATCTTTATAAGCAATGTATGTGTATCATTTCTTTAATATTATATATGAATGCTTGATATTTTGTATAGTATTTAATTTGGTGTGTAAAGTACAGCTTGCATACAAAAGATTAGAATTTAGATTCTTACAGAATATAAGTTTTATGTTCAGAGTTTAGATGAAATAGACATACCATCAGTACGACGGTAGCACAGAGTTTTAGTAAGCCTGTCTTGGTTACGAAAAACAGATAATAGCGTCGTCTATTGTTCCGACTCTCTGTGCTAGTATATTTTGTGTGTACTGAACAGGATATTTGGGGTAATTAATTTTATACTGACTATATAAATTAATTCACACCCCAAGGTTATTATGAATAGTGTTTATCCTCTTAATCCTGAAATAATTATTGATTTGCATATATTTAATATTCATTATTTTTATTCATTAGAGGGCGCGATCTTATATGGGTCTATATTCCCAGTGAGTTAGATAGCGGTAATATTTATATGAAAAATATTAATTATTGATGGGATCTACGTCCCGAAAGATCAAAATTGACGATACCCCCATAAGGAAGCTTACAAGTTTTGATCGGGCCAAATCTTGTAGGTAGATTTGATTATCTGGCGGTCAAATAAGTTAAGCGGAAATGCTTAAGAAATATCAAAATGCTAATTAAATTAAATTATTAGTAATTAAATTTAATTGACAGGTATCGAAAATTTTAACGTGAGGAGAAATGGTAAGTATTTAATAATAAGAACTCAATGCTATATGGTCTTGAGATTATGTGTCAGAGAACATTATAGTTCTTCAATAGTGTAAACTATAATTCAGTATTTTATGAAAATTGTAGAAATCGCTGCTAGTTTTCTATAATTATAAATACCCCTATGAGGTTTGCTTAGTTGCAGAAATCACTGATACGTGTCTGTGTTCCACTGGAAGTCTTTGTTAGAGTTGGTATACTGAAAATCATGTTTTTAGTATTTAATTTTATTTTTAATAAAATTAATTTTTTATTTTATGAGAATTTTTATGAACAATATATGTGTATCATTTCTTTACTATTATACATGGATGTCCGATATTCTGTATAGTATTTAATCTGGTATATAGAGTACGACTTGCACACAAAAGATCAAATTTTAGGTTTTTTGAGAATATAAGTTTTATGTTCACCGTTTAGATGAAAATAGACATACGATCGGTACGACTGTAGAACAGAGTTTTAGTAGGCCTGCCTTGGTTACGGAAAATAGATAATAGCATCGTCTATTGTTCTGACTTTCTGTGCCAGTACACTTTGTGTATATTGAATGAGACATTTAGGGTAATTAATTTTATATTGACTATATAAATTAATTCGCACCCCAAGGTTATTATGAATAGTGTTTATTCTCTTAATCTTAAAATAATTATTAATTTATATATATTTAATATTCGTTGTTTTGATTCATTAGAGAGTGTGATCTTATATGGGTTTATATTTCCGATGAGTTGGATAGCGGTATTATTTATATGACAAATATTAATTATTAACAGAATTTACGTCCCGAAAGATCTGAATTGACGATACCCCCTTAAGAAAGCTTATAAGTTTTGACCGGGCCAAACTCTACAGGTGGATTTAATTATCTTGTGGTCAAATAAGTTAAGCGAAAGGACTTAAAGAGTATCAAGATGCCGATTAAATTAAATTGTCAGTAATTAAATTTAATTGGTTGGTATCAAAAATCTTAACATGGAGAGAAATGGTAAGTATTTAATAACAGGAGCTCAATACTATATGGTTTTGAGATTATGGGTCAGAGTGCAATTATAGTTCTTTAGTGGTGTGAACTGTAATACAGTATTTTATGCAAATTGCAAAAATCGCTGTTAGTTTTTTATAATTGCAGATACCGCTATGAGGTTTGCTTAATTGGAGAAACCGCTGATACATGTGGCATGCCCTAAACTCCGGGTCACGTGAAACACCCATAAACAATCAATCCGAGAATACACTCTCAATATAAAACCGTACATGCATTGTATATAATCGTCAAACGGCATACATTACACGGTTCCAACACCGAAAAAACATGTTACAACATACATATAACAGAAAGAACAAAAAGGAAGACTGCAACTCTTCCACCTCTCCAGCACCTTTAGATCAACCTGCGTGACCGGTACCTGAAGAAAATCAAATCCCACACCGTGAGCCAAAACTCAACAGAAACTAGACAGGTATGCAGTATAAGCTAAACAAGCTAGGAAAACAAAGTGTAGTTTTAAACTCTCTTTCAAGCCTTTAAAACAATTTTTACATGCAAACGGGAAAGCGAAGATACAAACCATATTTTGACTCATTCACAGGAGTCCTAAAAACAGTTGAAAAAGGGTTTTGTTTTAGATCACGATTCACATGACTCTTAAAAATAATTTGAAAACTGGTCTATCCGTCCCGCGATGCAGTTCATGCAATCCATGTATCTTCTCGGACTTTCACCGAAGGACCACAGCCCCCATTTATACAACGCACGCAACCCGTGCAACACACACAACGCACGCAACCTGTGCAACACACACAACTTCACGGACTTTAACCGTAGAACCATTATCCGCCCTCATCACACATATCTTCACGGACTTTCACTGTAGGACCATTATCCGCCCTAACTAGCCTCGTTGACCAGAGCCAACATATATCTTTATGGACTTTTACCGTGGGACCATTATCCGCCCCTCATATGCATATCTTTACGGAATTTCACCGAGGGACCAATATCCGCCCCACATATGCAAAACAGATACAAATCTACGTATCAACAGGCATCTCAACCCATGCCTAAACCACGGGATAAAATCATATCAAAACATGCATACTAAATCGGGGTTTAAATGTATAGAGCTACGTACTATCACTACGTTACACAAACCACATCACATGTTACACACGCGACTCACATAACACCTGTAACGCATGCAACATGCATCACATGCATCCGTTCCTCTTATTTCACATAACCATGCCTATAAAACTTCTGAGTTTTAAAGCATGCAACTACGGTACACATAACGATACCAAAACTATGTAATCTACTTACATAATCTATGCATAATAAACCACAGTTATAAATGTATAAAGCCAGCTATAAGCGCACATAGTCATATAACCTCAAATCGTGAAATCACCCATCACAAACCCGACATCCACTTACAGGGACAACCGGCAACCCACACAACCAAGCCTAACTGGAAGGCTACACCAAACCCCACAAACCACGAGATCACTAACACCACATTTTCTCTAAAGGTACCACGGGCCCTAACGCGCCCCACAACCAACGATGTGCAAGCACCACGCCCATAACCGTACCCCAACAACCCGCATCTAACCATGCATTCCACCGCTGAGAACGACACCTAAACGAACACCCGAAGTCACGACACGACTCCCAAAGCCACAACCCGACCAACTGAACCCCCAAAGGCATCCAACAGTATTTCAATTGACTAATCCCATAATCAATCAACCGAATACTATTGAAAACCAAATGAAAACCAAGAAACCAACCACCAAAACCACCAACACACAACTCAGAACTTCAGTCGACTGGACCCAACCTCCAGTTGACTGAAAAACACACTAGAAAAGCCTAGAATGCCTAAAACACACCGTTCAATCGACTGACCCCACAGTCCAATCGACTGAACCCCAAAAACTATGATCTAGTCGACTAGACCTATGAGTTCAGTCGATTGATCAAGCTCAGAAACCATTTTTAAGCTACGGTTTTAACCTCCAAATCTTGAATTAAAGCCTCCAAACTCCCATCCAACACCCTCGGACATACACACGTCCAAGCTTAACACCAAGACCTCAAAAGAAACACCCGGCACTCGATTTCATCCACCGAAATTGTCGAAAAATGGGTTTTAAACCCAAAAATCCAACTTGAAATAAACTCAGATCTACAGCAATCTAACTGTTAAAAATACACATGATTACACGTAGCACCCTCATACAGCAGTAGGGTCTAGAATCCTACCTCGATGAGTTAAAAACTCGACGCCTCGAACTACGTGCAAAATCGAGCCCCACCAGAATAAAATTCCGTCCAGATGAATGCGTAGCCTACCGTGCCAAAAGCAAGGATCCGTTGTTGGATCGTTGAAAACCAAGCCCCGAGCTCCCGAGAACTTAAAGAGAAGGCAGAGAGAAAAAGAAAAAATTTACTAGAGAAGTTTTGAAAATATCTAACTCCAGATATTTATAAACTCCAAAATAGTTTTTTTTTGAAATTTTTCAAAATTCGCGTCGCAACACCTCACGGCCCCCGGAAACCTGCCCGCATGCATATCTAACCCCAATTATGCATCAAAAGTACATAAAAATATGCTATCACATAAAGACAAAACGCGCATCGAAAAACGCTAAAAAAGAAAACGGGTCAGGGTCTCACAACATGCATGTGTTTCACTAGAAGTCTTACTCATAATTACTTTCTAGGTCCCTGCTGTAGCCCTATATATATGCGGGTAGACTGAACCAGTTTTATAACTTGTCTTCTAAGACTAAAGCTGTCCTGGTTCTGTCGGTACGAGTTCTCTGAGGATTATAGCCCACACTATATCCGAGAATCGTATAAGAGAATACAGTAGAAGATCTGATAAGAGCTTCAACTCGAATTCAAATCGTAGTTGGAGATTCGACAGGTAAAAAGGTATTATTCTAAATTAACTTCGGATGCACGGGTTTTATTTTGATCGTTTGTCATCAAAAGTTTTACCTGAAACCTGTTTCGGTGTTTGCCCGTCCAGTTAATTTGTTTCAAACAATCGTTTGTAAAAATAAAGATCTTGACAGTTTTGCCTCCAACAATTGGTATCAGAACCGTTTTATTTTTTATTTTCGGTTAACGGGGCCGAGTAGTTTTAGAATTATTGCTAATTTCATTTTATAGGCGTTCTAATCCCAGTTTTATGATCATTATTTATTTTTCATGTTTGATTGAATGGTGTGAGTGATGATTATTTTTTAATCACGGGGGTTGACCATGATAGATTGAATGTGAGCCTTCGAGACATAGGATCGGTGTAATAGCTAGCTTTATATTTTTAAATATTTATTTATATTATTTAAGAACAGGTTAAACATATCTTAGAACACGAGGAACGAAGGTAGCACCGGCGGTGGTTCGAGTTTTTACGGGCCACGGATCGCAGTAAGTTTTTTATGATTTTAAAGGGTTTTTTTCAGTGAGTTTTTCTGTAGTATTTGTGAATAAAAAACAACATAAAAAATAATTTAAAAATAGCAAGAAAAAATATCAAAATAGCCCGGTTCTGGCGGCTTTGCCGGCAGAGGTTCGGCAGCAGTTTTTATGATTTTTTGAGCTATTTTTGGGACGGTTTTTTGAGAAGTTTTTTTTAATAAAATAACAGTAAAATAAACTTCAAAATACTGTCAAAAATTAAAAAAAAAAAATTGGACCAAAATCACAATCCAAATAGGCGGCAAACAGGCCGGCGACGGCAGCGCTCGGCGGCAACATCTTTCAAGCAAGTTTTTTAGACTATTTTTGAGCAGTTCTTTTGACAAAAAGATTCTACCTTTTGAGAGCTCTTCAATGGTATAAAATGCGTCAAAAACAGAGTTTGTAAAGAAGTCCAAAAAGCCTCGGGAAGTTGACAGTTCTAAGTGACGGTGCTGGTGAGCGGCGGTAGTTTGTTCGAGGAGGTTTTTTGGTGTTTTTATGAGCTATTTTTTAGCATTTTTCTCATAGAAAAATAGTACTTTTTGAGATCTTTCTTTTGATATAAAGTATGTCGAAAACAGAGTTCGGGAAGAGGACAAAAAAGCCTCGAAAAGTTAGCGGCGCAGTGCTGTGGCGGGCAACATCATTTTTTGAGGTTTGGGCCATTATTTCGGCTATATTTCGTATTAGTTTCGAGCAAATTTTTTTACAAAAAAATTTTATATTTCGAAAACATTCCAACGGTATAAAGGTCGTAAAAAATGGAGCTCGAATGACGCAGCAAGAGTTGCCTGAAGGTGGCGACAAGGTAGTGCCGACAGTGGCTGGTGGTTGCCGGCGACTTTCTCTCTCCCTAGGCTGATTTTGATGTATATTATGATATATACGAGACTGATTTGATATATATTACTATATCAAATAGTATCAGGAAAGCCAGATGCAATCAAGACACTGAATCAAAGGCGAACATGGATTGAAACAACTGATTCTCTTAGGGAAACTGAAACACCTCAGTGTTTTACTTGGATCATAAAATCGAGATATATGCATATTATGTTTATATATATATGAACTACGTGGATGATTGCATATCTGTTTTATTTATCCTGTTAATTTAATTAATTCAAAAATTCAGTTTTAATTAAAATAATTTGTAATGAAAAATACAATTAAGTTTTTTTAATTAATTAATTTTAATTAAATAAAATTTTTTTAGATATTTTATTTTTTAGAAAATATTACGTTTAAGATGGTTTTTTAATCGGATATCTTGGAAAAACGTGAAAATTAATTCTAGATTTTGAATTAATTAAATGAAAAAAATGCTTAATCAAAATAAATTATTATTTTTAAAAAAATGTGAAACAAAAAGTAAAATAAATAAATGCTTTTAATTACTGCCTTAGCTGAAAAGCTAAAGAAAAAATTGTACATTTATTAAATTTTATTTGTTACCCATTTAAATACGAAAAGATGGTTTGATAAATCAGAATATTTGGAATCGTGCACACAGGAAGATATTTTATTCTTTCAGATCATATGTTTTTTAAAATTAATAAATTTATTTTAATTAAATAGATTTTTATAATCGTCAAAAAATATTTTAAAATCCAAGTGGAAGAATAAATTTATTCACAGATAAATCATGCGGTCTCCATCACCAGTTGTAGGTGATACAATTAACACTGCGTATTGGCAGTAAGGCCTTCTTCTCTATCGGACAGATTAATTACGGTATCGCTAGTACAAACCTTCTTTAGGGATAATTCTGAATAATTGTTAATGTGGATCATTTTTCTATTTGAAGGGTTTATTGTGAAACGATTGATTTGGAATTAGTTGATGGTTAAAACTTAACTGTATATAATAGTATCCTCTCCATCTGAGTCACTGCTATTATATACTGGACCAAAACTATGTCAGCTATTTAATTTTACTTTGTATGATCAGTTACCTAAATAGTAAAATTAAAAGGAATTGGCTTGTCTGGTCTTATAAAAGATAGTAGACGTCCTCCCATCGAGACATGCTATTCTCAGGTTACGAGGCTACTGGCAAATTAATTTTAAAATGGTAGAGAAAAACCAAATTAAAATAAATTTAAAATTTTGCTTATCATAATTAACGGTTTTTTTTAATTATGTAATTCTCAGGATTAAAATAAATTTTAACCCACTCCCTTCTATACTTAAAGAAAACAAACTTACGGGATTGAATTTTGTTGACTGAAAATATAACTTGGATATAGCTTTAATTACAAATGGTATTCTTTCAATACCAAAAAATGTGTTTGTTTCTGAAAAAAGTTCTTCCTCTGATCCGAATGGCATGAAGAAGAAGAAGGTTCAGAAACAGGGAGCCACAATTTCTAGGATAGTTAGTGGGTCACGGACTGGTGTGAAAAAGCCGAAAGATAGATCCTTTTATTGCAACCAAACCCAGCACTAGAAAAAGTTATGTCTAATATTTTTCAAAAGGCAGAACAAACACGGTAATTTCTGTTCATTGATTATGAAAACATGTTTAGCGGTGTTATCTATCGGTACCTGGTGTATAGATACGGGAGCCACTAATCATATTTTCAATTCATTGTAGGGGTTATAGAAAATTCGACAATTTAGTGATTGAGAGATTCACCTGCATATGGGCAATAATACAAAAGTAACAGCAGTTGCAATCGGAGATGTCACTCTCAGTTTTGGTAGAGATTAGGTTTTAATATTGTGAGATTATCTTTATGTACTTGCCATTAGAAGGAACTTAGGTTCCATTTCTGGATTGGCTAAAGACAGATATTTGGTTTATTTTAATAACTCTGTGGTTATTAAGGATAATAAACGAGTTATCTGTTCTGGTATATTGGTCGATGATCTTTATGTTATTACTCCAATCTTTCCCACATTGCAACTAACTAAAATGAATAACACATCTATATTACCATATAAGAAAAAGTTTCCTTCTTTAATGAACCAAATATTTCTTTGACACTTACGTTTGGGTCATATTAATCTAAAAAAGATAAACGGACTAGTCGCAAATGGACTTTTGAGTTCATTGGAAGTGGAGGTACTTCTAATATGTGAATCTTACTTAGAAGGTAAAATAGCCAAGAGGCCCTTTCCGACCAAATGCAATAGAGCTAAAGAACCGTTGGAGCTGATTCATTCTGATGTGTATGGTCCTATGATAATTCGGGCTAGAGGTGGCTTTGAGTACTTCGTCAGTTTCATTGATGAATATTAAAGGTATGGATACATTTACCTGATGCACCGTAAGTCTGAATGCTTTGAGAAATTTAAAAAATTCAACGCGGAGGTGAAAAAATGTCTAGGTAAAACTATCAAATCACAACAATCCGACCGTGATGGAGAATATATTTTTGGAGAGTTTAATGACTACTTGTCATCAGAGGGGATTATATCCCAGTTGACTGCCCCTGGCACTCCGCAGTAGAATGGTGTAGTAGAAAGAAAGAATAGGACTCTTATGGAGATGGTAAGGTCAATGATGAGTTATTCATGTTTATCTGATTCGTTTTGGGAACTCGCTTTAAAGACAATGGATTATATTCTGAACTTGGCACCATCTAAGTCAGTACCTTCTACTCCCACAAAATTGTAGACCAGGCGCAAGCCTAGTCTAAAATACATTCAAAATTGGGAGTATCCAGCACATGTGCTGAAAGAAAACGCGGGTAAGTTGAAATCGAGGACAGAAGTTTGTTTCTTTGTACGGTATCCCAAGAAAATGAAGGGTGGTATATTTTATAATCCTAAGGATCATAAGGTTATTGTTAGCACTAATACTCGATTCTTAGAAGAGGATTATATTATGGATCACAGGCCCAATAGAAAATTTATTCTAAAAGAACTGAGAGAAAATACTAGTAGAATGGAAGAACAAGTCACTGATATTCTATTATCTCGTCGTAGTGGGAGGATTATCAAGATAGGTGAAAATCAAGAACAGGGTGCTGATGCACAGAGTTCTGATTCTGCACAGCGTGTTACTACTAGTACACAGACACAGGTAGTGTATCGTCGTAGTGGGAGGGTTGTTCATCAACTTGACCGGTATATGTTCTTGGGAGAGTCTTTTGATAGGATCCTAACAGAACTAGATACTAACTCCTGTAACTACAATGAAGCACTTCCAGACAAAGATGCAGATATTCGACAAAGGGCTATGAATTCAGAGATGGAATCTATGTATTCCAATCAGGTCTGAGAACTTTTAGAACCACCAAAAGGGATAAAATCTATTAGATGTAAGTGGAACTACAAGAGAAAGAGAGGAGCAGACGAAAAGGTTGAAACGTTCAAAGCTAAACTTGTTGCTAAAGGGTTCACTGAAAAAGAAGGAATAGATTATGCGAAAACTTTTTTGCCGGTAGCCATGCTTAAGTCTATCCGAAATTTTTTATCTATTGTCGCTCATTTCAACTATGAAATCTGACAAATAGATGTCAAGATAACTTTCCTTAATGGAAGTCTTGATGAGTGTATCTATATGATACAACCAAACGAATTCATTACAAAGGGGTAGGAGCACATACTATGCAAGCTTAAGAGATCTATTTATGGACTTAAGCTGCCATTGAGGTCTTGAAACACTCGGTTTGATCAAGCCATTAAGTCTTATGATTTTGATCAGAGTCCGGATGAGTCCTGTGTGTACAAGAAGCGTAACGGAAGCGTGGTGATCTTCCTAGTACTTTATGTAGATGATATCTTGCTCATCGAAAATGATGTGGGGGCATTATTTACGGTTAAAGTATAGTTATTTGGGCAGTTTGATATGAAGCACTTAGAAAAAGCCAGTCACATCCTTGGGATCAAGCATATGCAAGATCGAAAACAAATGATGTTAGGCTTACCACAAGAAAAATATATCGATGATATTCTTGCTTGTTTTACATGCAAGATTTCAAGAAAGGGTTTCTCTCTTTCAGGTATAGAAACACTCTATCCAAGGATCAGTGTCCTAGGACACCTGATGAAATAGAGAAGATGAAGGCGGTTCCTTATACTTCGATAGTAGGAAGCCTCATATATGCTATGCTCTGCACTAGACCCGGCATCTGCTTTGCCGTTGGCATGGTTAGCATATATCAGTCTAACCCAGGGTAGATGCATTGAACTGCGGTAAAGAATATAATCAAGTACTTAAAAAGGATAAAGGATTATATGTTGGTCTACCAGACAGACAGCCTTACCTTTAGGGTATATAGACTCAAGTTTTCAGTTAGACCTAGAGCTTGCATCAGGAGATAACCTTGCAAATCTTTTACAAATAACTTACCAGTTAAAACTTTTGATAGTCATGTAGAGGGCACGAGAGTCAGATGTAAGGCAGCATAGTTTTGAGTATAAGTAGAAGATTGTTAGGGTTGGTATACTGAAAATCATGTTTTTAATATTTAATTTTATTTTTTAATAAAATTAATTTTTTATTTTATGAGAATTTTTATGAGCAATATATGCGTATCATTTCTTTAATGTTATGCATTGATGTCTGATATTCTGTATAGTATTTAATCTGGTATGTAGAGTATGGTTTGCACACAGAATATTAAATTTTAGGTTCTTACAGAATATAAGTTTTATGTTCACAGTTTAGATGAAAATAGATATACCATCGGTACGACTGTGGCACATAGTTTTAGTAGGCCTGTCTCGATTACGAAAAATAGATAATAGCGTCGTCTATTGTTTCGACTCTCTGTATCAGTACACTTTGTGTGTATTGAACAAGATATTTGGGGTAATTAATTTTATACTAATTATATAAATTAATTCACACTCCAAGATTATTATGAATAGTGTTTATCCTATAAATCTTAAAATAATTATTGATTTGCATATATTTAATATTCGTTGTTTTATTCATTAGAGAATGCGATCTTATATGGGTCTATATTTCTGGTGAGTTGAATAGCGATATTATTTATATGACAAATATTAATTATTGACGGAATCTATGTCCCGAAAGATTGGAATTAACGATACCCCCTTAAGAAAGCTTATAAGTTTTGACCGGACCAAACCATACAGTTGGATCTAATTATCTAGCGGTCAAATAAATTAAGCGGAAGGGTTTAAAGAGTATCAAGATGGCGATTAAATTAAATTGTCAGTAATTAAATTTAATTGGCGAGTATCAAAAATCTTAACATGAGAAAAATGGTAAGTATTTAATAACAGGAGCTCAATGCTATATGGTCTTGAGATTATGGGTCAGAGTGCAATTATAGTTCTTTAGTGGTGTGAACTGTAATTCAGTGTTTTATGAAAATTGTAGAAACCGCTACTAGTTTTTCATAATTGCATATACTGTTATGAGGTTAGCTTAATTAGAAAAACTGTTGATACATGTTTATGTTCCACTAGAAGTTTTACTCATAATTACTTTCCAGGTCCCTGCTGTAGCCCTATATATATGCGGGTAGGCTGAACCAGTTTCATAATTTGTCTTCTAAGACTATAGCTGTTCTGGTTCTGCTGGTACAAGTTCTCGGGAGATTATAGCCCACACTATATTCGAGAATCGCATAAAAGAATACAGTAGAAGATTTAACAGGAGCTTCAACTCGGATTCAAATCGTAGTTGAAGATTCGACCGGTAAAAAGGTATTATTCTAAATTAACTTCGGATGCACGAATTTTGTTTTAATCATTCGTCGTTAAAAGTTTTATCTAGAGTCTGTTTTGGTGTTTGCCCGTCTAGTTAATTATTTTCGGATAATCGTTTGCAAAAACAAAGATATTGGTAGTTTTGCCTCCAACAGTCTTACTCATAATTACTCTTTAGAGCCCTACTGTATATGTGGATAGACTGAACCAGTTTCATAACATGTCTTCTAAAACTAAACCTGTCCTGATTTTGCCGGTAGGAGTTCTCGGAGGATTATAACCCACACTATATTTAGAAATCGCATAAGGGAATACAGTAGAAGATCTGATAGGAGCTTCAACTCGGATTCAAATCATAGTTGAAGATTCGACCGGTAAAAAAATATTATTCTAAATTAACTTCGGATGCACGAGTTTTATTTTAATCGTTCGTCATCAAAAAAATTATTTGGAGCCCGTTTTGGCGTTTGCCCATCCAGTTAATTTTTTTTAGATAATTGTTTGTAAAAACAAAGATCTTGGCAGTTTTGCCTCCAACACGTGGTATCAGAATCGTTTTATTTTTTATTTTTAATTTTCGGGGTCGGGTAGTTTTAGAATTGTTGCTAACTTTATTTGCAAGCATTCTAATATCAGTTTTATGATCAACATTCATTTTTCATGTTTAATTAAATGATGTGAATGATGATTTTTTTTTTAATCACAAAAGCTGATCGTGATAGATTGAATGTGAGCCTTCGGAACATAGGATCGATGTAATAACTAATTTTATATTTTTAAATATCTGTTTAGATTATTTAAGAATAGGTTAAATATATCCAAGAATACGAAGAACGGAGGCGGCACTGGCGGTGGTTCGAATTTTTACAGGCCACATATCGCGGTAAGTTTTTTATAATTTTAAATGATTTTTTTGATGAATTTTTCCGTAGTATTTATGAATAAAAAATAGCATAAAAACAAGTCAAAAATAGCGAGAAAAAATCACCAAAATAGCTCAGTTTTGGCAGCTTTGCCGGCAGCGGTTCGATGATGGTTTTTATGATTTTTCGTGCCATTTTTGGAACGGTTTTTTGGGCAATTTTTTAAACATAAAATAGTAGTAAAATATACTTCAAAATACTGTCAGAAAAAAAAAGACCAAAATCACAATCCAAACAGGCAGCAAATAGGCCGGCAGCAGCTACTTTCAGGCAATTTTTTGATAGTTTTTTAGATTATTTTTTAGCAGTTCTTTTGGATAAAAGATTCTACCTTTCGAGAGCTTTTCAACGGTATAAAATATGGCAAAACAGAGTTCGGGAAGAGGTCAAAAAAATCTCGAGAAGTTGGCGGTTCTAGGCCACGGCGCTGGTGAGCGGCGGCAGTGTGTTCTAGACAGTTTTTCTGAGCTATTTTTAGCAAATATTTTCATAGAAAAATAGTACTTTTTGAGAGATTTCTTTTGGTATAAAGTACGTCGAAAATGGAGTTCGAAAAGATGTCAAAAAAGCCTCAGAAAGTTGGCGGCGCAGTGCTCTGGCCGGTAGCAGCATTTTTTGAGGTTCAGGCCATTTTTTAGCCAATTTTGGTACTGGTTTCGAGCAGATTTTTTGATAAAAAAATTTCATATTTCGAGAGCTTTCCAACAATAAAAAGCTTGTCAAAAACGGAGCCCGGATGAGGCGGTAGGAGCCGCCTGAAGGTGGCGGCAAATTTTTCTCTCCTATGACTGATTTTGAGATATATTCTGTTATATACGAGACTGATATGATATATATGTATATTGATATATCACATAGTATCAAGGAAACTTGATGCAATCAGGATACTGAATCAAAGGCGATCTGGGATTGAAACAGCTGATTCTCTTAGGGAGACCGAAACACCTTAGTGTTTCCTTGGATCATAAATATATATTGCATGAATGATTGCATATCTATTTTATTTATCTTGTCAATTTAATTAATTCAAAAATTTAATTTTAATTAAAATATTTTGTAATAGAAAATAAAATTAAGTTTTTTTAATTAATTAATTTTAATTAAACGAAAAAAATTTTAATATTTTATTTTTTTACAAAATATCATGTTTAAGATGATTTTTTTAAAAATCACATATCTTGAAAAACGTTAAAATTAATTTCAGATTTTGAATTAATTAAATGAAAAGATATTTAATCGAAATAAATTATTATTTTTTAAAAAATGTGGAACGAAAAATAAAATAAATAAATACCTTTAATCACTACCGTAGCTGAAAAGATGAAGAAAAAATTGTGCATTTATTTAATTTTATTTGTTACGTATTTAAATATAAAAAGATGGTTTGATAAATTAGAATCTTTAAAATCGTATACACGGAAAGATGTTTGATTCTTTCAGATCGTGTGGCTTTCGAAATTAATAAATTTATTTTAATTAAATGGATTTTTATAACCCTCAAAAATATTTTTAAAAATCTAAGTGAGAGAAAAAATTTATTTACAGATAAATTTCACGGTCTCTATCACCAGTTTGTAGGTGGTGTAATTAAATCCTACGTGTCGACAGTAAGGCCTTCCTCCCCAACAGACAGATTAATTGCGGTATCGCCAATAAAAATCTCCTTTAGGGATAATTCTGGATAATTGTTAGTGTGGATCACTTCTCTATCTGAAGGGTTCATTGCGAAACGATTGATTTGAAATTAGGTGATGGTTAACACTTAACTGTATATAATAGTATCCTCTCTATCTGAGTTACTGCTATTATATATTGAACCGAAGCTATGTCAGCTATTTAATTTTACTTGGCATGATTAGTTGCCTAGATAGTAAAATTAAAAAAAATTAGCATGTCCGGTCTTATGAAGGATAGTAGACGTCCTCCAATCAAGGCATGTTATTATCAGGTTACCAGGCTTCTGGCGAATTAATTTTAAAATGGTAAAGGTAATCAAATTAAAATAAATTCAAAGTTTTACTCATTATAATTAACGATTTTTTTTAATTATGTGATTCTCATGATTAAAATGGATTTCGACCCACTCGCTTTTATACTCAAATTAAACAAACTTACGGGATTGAATTTTGTTGACTGAAAATATAACATGGATAGAGCTTTAATTACAAATGGTATTCTTTCAAATACCAAGAAATGTGTTTGTTTCTGAAAAAGGTTCTTCCTCTAGGCCAAAAGGCATGAAGAAGAAAAAAGTTCAGAAATAGAGAGACACGATTTTTAGTGTAGTTGGTGGGCCACGGGCTGGTGTGAAAAAGCTAAAAAATAGATATTTTTACTATAACCAAACCCGACACTCAAAAAAGCAATGTTCAGTATTTCTCAAAAGGCAGAACAAACAAGATAATTTCTATTCACTGGTTGTGGAAACATGTTTAGCGGTGTTATCTACCTGTACCTGGTGTGTGGATACGGGAGCCACTAATCATGTCTGCAATTTATTGCAGGGGTTCTAAAAACCCGAACAACTTAGTGATGAAAATATTATCTGCATATGGATAATAATACAAAGGTAATAGCAGTTGCAGTAGAAGATGTCACTCTCAGTTTTGGTAGAGATCAGGTTTTAATATTGAGAGATTGTCTTTATGTACCTGCCATCAGAAGAAACTTAGTTTTCGTTTCTGAATTGGCTAAAGATGGATATTTAGTTTATTTTAATAACTCTGTGGTTATTAAGGATAATAAACGGGTTATTTGTTCTGGTACATTGGTGGATGATCTTTATGCTATTACTCAAATCTTTCTTACACTACAACTGACTGAAATGAATTACACATTTAATTTACCATATAAGAGAAAGTTTTCTTTTTTAATGAACCAAATATTTTTTTGGCACTTACACTTAAGTCATATTAATCTAAAAAGAATAAACAGACTGGTAGCAAATGGATTTTTAAGTTCATTGGAAGTGGAGGCACTTCTAGTCTGTAAATCTTACTTAGAAGGTAAAATTACCAAGAGGCCCTTTTCTGTCAAAGGCTATTGAGCTAAAGAACTATTAGAGTTGGTTAATTCTGATGTGTGTGATCCTATGACAATCCGGGTTATAGGTGATTTTGAGTACTTCATCAGTTTCATTGATGACTACTCAAGGTATGGATACAGTTACCTGATGCACCAAAAGTCTGAATACTTTGAGAAATTCAAAGAATTCAAGGGGGAGGCAGAGATGCGTCTGGATAAAAGTATCAAATCACTACGATTCGATCGTAGTGGAGAATACCTCTTTGGAGAGTGTTAGGAATATGACTCTTATAGAAATAGTAAGGTCTATGATGAGTTATTCAGGTTTACCCGATTCATTTTGGGAACTCACTTTAGAGATAGCGGCTTATATTCTGAAACTTGGTACCTTCTAAGTCAGTACCTTCTACTTTCATAGAATTGTGGACCGATCATAAGCCTAATATGAAACACATTCGGATTTAGGGGTGTCCAGCACATGTGCTGAAAGAAAATGCGGGTAAGTTAGAACCGAGGACAGAAGTCTATTTCTTTGTAGGGTATCCTAAGGGAACGAAGTGTGGTCTATTTTATAATCCTAAGAATCATAAGGTCATTGTTAGCACCAATGCTTGATTCTTAAAAGTTAATTATATTATAAATCACAGGCCTAAAAGCAATATTGGTCTGGAAGAACTAAAAAAAATACCAGTAGAACGGAAGAACAAGTCACTAATATCCGCCATTATCTTGTCGTAATAGGAGAATTATCGAGACAAGTGCAAATCAAGAATATGGTGCTAATGCACAGGGTTCTGATTCTGCACAATGTGTTACTTCTAGTACATAGACACAGGTAGTGCCTCGTCGTAGTAGGAGGGTTGTTCATCAACTTGACCAGTGTATGTTCTGGGGAGAGTCTTTTGACAGGATTCTAACATAACTAGATACCGAACCATGTAACTATAATGAAGCACTTCAAGACAAAAATGTAGATCTTTGGCAAAGGACTATGAATTCAGAGATAGAATCTATGTATTCCAATCAGGTCTAAAAATTTGTAGAACCACCTAAAGAGATAAAATCAATTAGATGCAAGTGAATCTACAAGAGGAAGAGAGGAGCAGATGGGAAGGTCAAAACCTTCAAAGTTAAACTTGTACTAAAGGGTTCACTCAGAAAGAAGGGATCGATTATGAGAAAATCTTTTTGCCGGTAGCTATGCTTAAGTCTATCTAGATTCTCTTATTTATTGCTGCTTATTTCGATTACGAAATTTGGCAAATGAACGTCAAGATAGCTTTCCTTAACGGAAATCTTGATGAGTGTATTTATATGATACAACCAGACAGATTCATTACAAAGCGCCAGGAACTAATGTTGTGTAAGCATAAGAGATCTATTTCTAGACTTAAGCAGGCATCGAGGTCTTGAAACACTCGGTTTGATCGAGCTATTAAGTCTTATGATTTTGATCAAAGTCCAGATGAGTCCTGTGTGTACAAGAAGCATGACGAAAAGCGTGGCGATCTTCTTAGTACTTTATGTAGACGATATCTTGCTCATTAGAAACGATGTGGGGGCATTATCTACGGTTAAAGTATAGTTATCTATGCAGTTCGATATGAAGGACTTTGAAAAAGCCAGTCACATCCTTGGAATCAAGCTTGTGCGAGATCGAAAACAAAGGATGTTAGGCTTACCACAAGCAAAATATATCGATGATATCCTTACTCGTTTTAGCATGCAGGATTATAAGAAAGGATTTCTCCCTTTCAGATATGGAATCACTCTATCCAAGGATCAGTGTCTTAAGACACCTTATGAGATAGAGAAGATGAAGACAGTTTCTTATGCTTCGACAGTAAGAAGTCTCATGTATGCTATACTTTGCACTAGACCCGATAACTACTTTGTCGTTGTCATGATTAGCAGATATCAGTCTAACTTAGGGCAGGAGCATTGAACTGTGATAAAAAAATATAATCAAATACCTGAAATGGACTAAAGATTATATGCTAGTTTACCAGGAAAACAGTCTAGTACATTTGGGGTACACAGTCTATATCAGGATATGTGTTTACCTTAGAAGATGGATCTATAAGTTGAAAGAGTATTAAGCAGTCCTGCAGTGCTGATTCCACCGTGGAGGCCGAGTATGTGGCAGCTTCTGAAGTTGCCTAGGAGGTTGTTTGGCTTAGGAGCTTCCTGTTGGATCTAGAGGTGGTACCTTCAGTTCAGTCGGCTATTACACTTTACTGTGACAATAGCGGAGCGGTTGCAAACTCGAATGAGCCA
>JAULJZ010062545.1:0-13460 GCA_032270985.1 Heliamphora pulchella | reverse complement strand
AGATTAAATCGACAAGAGGTATTCATCTAAATTAACTTTGGTTGCACGGGTTTATTTTTGATCGTTCGACGTCAAAAGATTTATCTGGAGCCCGTTTCGGCGTTTGCCCGTCCAGTTAATTTTTTAGCGAAAATCGTTTTACAAAAATAATGATCTTTGCAGTAATACATCTAACATTAGGTGCATATTTGGACCTATGCTTGAACACTGGAAAGAGTTTGAGAATCAGTAGCAATCCAGTCGACTGACTGGATAGTGTGGTGTTTAGTTGACTAACTTGGGGAGTTTAGTCGACTGACCCTTGGCGGTGGACCATTTTTGAGATTCCAGTAGCCTTCATTAGTCGACTGACGAAGGAGATTCAGTCGACTGAACCCCTGAATTTGTGCGTAGTTTATAAATATGAAACGTTGGGAGATATTTTGAGATATTATTTTTAGATTTGGTTTTCTTCTACATGAAACCTCTGCCTTCTCTCTAGATTTTAATGGCCCAGGGCTCAATTTTTAGCGATCCGACAATAGATCCTTGATATCTGTGCTGGGAGCTTTGCATCTATCCAGATGGAATCTCGTTTCGTCAAGGTTCGTTTTTGGAGGCGTTGAGCTTTTGTCTCAACGAGGTAGGATCCTAAACTATATTGTCGTTAAAGGGTGCTATGTGCAGTTATACGCTTTTTTACCAGTTGAAAATGCTTTAAATACCATATTTTATGTTTAAATCATGTTTGTTCGGATAAAAAGCATGTTTTGCGATTTTTCTTGATTTATTACATGATATGAAATTGTGGATGTTCATGGTTTTCAAAAAGATGATTTTGAGAACAGAAGATTTATGAAAATATTGAAAATCGTATTTTGGAGGTTTGGAGCTAACTCTTGGGGTTGAGTCTCATTTTTTGAATGTTTTGATAGAAACGGTGTAAATATTTTTTTTTTGAAAATATTTTTGATTAATCTCCATGTTTGATGGATGATGTGGTGGTTGGTCATTGGATCTTTATACATATTTAATGTATAATTGTGAAAATATTTTCGTAGTCAAGCTACGGTTTGATTTTTAAATGATTCTATAGATGTGTCATGATAGTTGGTATCTTAGGCACGAGTTGCTCCACGGTCAAAGTCCGAAAACGTGCATAGAGTAGGTGTTTCGTGCCTTCGGGTTAATTCCTGTAAACGAAGTGGTGGGTGCTTTGTACCGTCGGGTTTTAGGCCCGTAAATTAAGTGGTTTGCGTTGTTGTGATTCCGTATAGAACTTGTCATTACGTAACAGATTTTAAATGATTTAGGGATAGGTAATGGATAAGAGTCTATAGTTGTTGCCTTTATCCCTGGTATGATAGAGTCGGTACATAAGAATCTTTCCTTGGCTATGTGATCCGAGTGAAAAAATAATGTTTTGGTTACTATTTTTCTTTAACTATGAAACGTTCTTGCATTGTTGAAATTCTAGGTTTTAAGGATGGAAAACCGTTTTGGAGGCTTATGGGAGTCTGATGAAAAACTTGGGGTTCTATGAAGTAAAACCATTTTAAAGCTCATGTGGTTGAGTCAACTTTATGCTACGTAATTGCATATCCTGCTTTACGACTTTATAGTCTGTTTGTATTGGCTTTCGGCTCACGTTATGAGATTTTGTGAAAAACTTTTTTTAGGTGAGTATGGTCCTGTAGGTTGACCTTGAGATACCCGGAAGTGGTTGATGACAAGACTCTGATGTTTTAACTTTGTTAAGTAGTTTATATATTATTTTTGGATCATGTTTTGTTGTAGCATGTTTTATGTTTGTAAGCAAGTGTGATGTAATTTTTATGGCCATGGGCTGATGTATGCATATTTTATGTTTTCGAGAGAAACTATGGGTTGGTTGTTGTTTTTCATAGTTTCTTATACGATTTTTCGTTGGTTGGTTCAATGGTTTACAAATGGAGTTTTCAATTAGTTTACGCTTCATTCAAACTTTTGTACTTCGAGTGAGATTTTAGAACGACTTGGTTATTTCTATACCCAAAATGTGTATTTTGTTTTAAAGACTTGGTTTTTGGGACCGAAATCGTAGTCTCTTGGGCTACTCTTTTAAATCAAATAAATCATCTGTAGTGCGTTTTACCATGGTTTTAGTCTCGTCTTGGCTTTATGATTTTTCACCTGTTTGTGTTGGGGTAGTTTTGGTGGTTGCTCATAGGTATTTTGCGTGACCCGGAGTTTGGAACGTGACATCTTCGATCATTGTAAAACCATTAATAGTAATGACTTGATGGAATTTAAGGTGCTATTGTCTCGATGATTGCTTTTGGCCATAAATTGATTGCCAAAGCTTGCAAATTTTGTGCTCCTGACTTACAACCATATAGCCTTCAGGTTATTCCATAAGATCTCTTCATCCAATTCCCTATTGAGAAATGCTATTTTAATATCCATTTGATATAATTCTAAATCCAAATGTGCAATAATGGCTAGAATCAAGCGAATCAAGGCAAGCCTTACAACTGGTGAAAAAGTTTTCTCGTATCCTTCTTGTTGGGTGTAACCTTTAGCTACCAATCAAGCCTTATATTCGTCTATGGATCAATCTGCCTTACATTTGATTTTCAAAATTCACTTGTTTTTAATAGTTTTGCATTCATGTGGTGGATCTACTAAGTCCCAGGCATGATTCACTTTGATAGACTCCATTTCATCGTTCATTGCATGGATCCACTTTTTCTGAGTAGGTAATGATAAAGCCTCAATAAATATTTTAGGCTTTGCATCATCATGTAGAGCAATCATGAATGCTTCCCCCTCAATCTCATAGCAATGATGAGGGATATGTCCTACGCCAGTGCATATTTTGAATGTCCCCATCCATTATAGTTATTCCATCTTTAGGATCATCGCTCCCACTATACCTTGGTAGGTTAGAAATATCATTCTCATTATCCATTTGATAAGTGGGTTCATTCCTATTTGGAACCTCCATTTCATAGAGTTCTATATCTTTAGACACATCTTTTCTACTAGGGTAATCATCCTCTAGAAAAATGGCATCAAATGACTCAATTTCAAGCCATCTCCTAAAAACACATATCCCTTTGAGTGTTCAGAGTATCGAATAAAGATATAATTCTTTCCTCGTGAACCTAACTTCCCAAACTTATGTGAAGTGTTGTGTATATAAGTTGCTGATCCACATGGTTGCAAATTGCGTAAATTAGACTTTTTGTTGGTCCACAACTCATATGGGGTCGAAGAAACTAATTTCGAAGGGACTCGATTAAGTATGTAAGCAACAGTTAATAAAGCATCTCCCCGGAATGAAATGAGAAAATTAGCATTTGCTAACATTGACCTAACTATATCTAACAAGGTACGATTTCGTCTTTCTGCCACATCATTTAGTTGTGGTGCGCCAAGAATTGTTAGTTATCTAACTA
Organism: Heliamphora pulchella; assembly: GCA_032270985.1. Classification (NCBI taxonomy): domain Eukaryota; kingdom Viridiplantae; phylum Streptophyta; class Magnoliopsida; order Ericales; family Sarraceniaceae; genus Heliamphora; species Heliamphora pulchella. Next base: position 10,041 of record JAULJZ010062545.1, on the reverse strand, counting down.
GTCCTTTTTCTTCATAGAGCTCTTTTAATTGCTCAAACAAATACACGCGCCACCGATCAGTTCTAAGAGCCTCAATGTTCTTATCTAATTGATTCTCCACCTCTTGGATATATCATCTGAAACAATCCAATGCTTTTGACTTGTGGGAGATCAAATAGACATGACTAAAATGCGTGTAGTCATCTATAAACATGATAAAGTAGGGTGCACTGTGTCTTGCCCTTACATTCATTGGGCCAAATATCAAACTGTATTAGTTGCAATAGCTCGGATACCCTGTGGCCTTTGCAAAATTGTTTTCTAGTTGGCTTTCCTTCAAGGAAGAATTCACAAATGGGTGAGGTGACTTTGGTAAGTGGACCCAAAAGCCCTTCCTTAACCAGTTTAGTCATCCTATTTTGCCTAATATGATCTAATCTAGCACGTCATTTTATAGATTCAACATTATCATTATCAATAGAAGCAGTAAAAGAAAAGAAACCTGTAGCACACTCATTTCTAGAATAGTCAATATCTAATACAATAAAACCATTTAATAAGAAACCATGACCATAAAGGGTTTGTTCTTTATATAAAACAACATATTGACTTTCAAACTTAAAGATAAAACCTAGATTTAACAAACAGATAACTGATAACAAGTTTTGTCAAATTTCTAGAGCATACAATACATCATAAAGATATAATGTGCACCCATCCCACAAGTCCAGTTTGTAAATGTCAATTCCTAGCACATCCACACTAGACTCGTTCCCCATATAAATCATCTTGCTACTAGCGATAATCTTGTGATACTCCACGAATCCGAATTTTTGTCTCGCTATATAGTTTGTTTCTCCGGAATCCACAACCCACAATTGAGGTGAATGTGCAACTAAAACTTGACTAATTACATAACAATAAGTACGAGTCGCAGAATGGAAAAATACCTTCTTCGACTCAGTGCATTCGTGAGTGAAGTGTTCCAAGTTGTTACAGTTGTAACATGTCATTTTGGTTTTATCTTTTTGCCACCTCGTCTGTCTTTCTTGCGCTTGGTAAATTTTAACCCACCATGCTCAGGTCCTCCAATAGTCTTATTCTTAAAAACACCACTAACGGGTCCTCCAATAGTCTTATTCTTAAAAACACCACTAACATGCTTACATTGAGTCCCACTAACCTTGCGTGTGCTAGAATCAGCAATAACTGCAGTGCCATAAGCCGCACTCAACTTCAAGCTCCAAATGTCGCAACACTTCTTGAAACATTTTCACGTTGTCATTATTCGTCATGTTTTGCTTCATGTGTTTCCAAGAATGCAGTAGAGAACGTATTATTGTTTGAACTTGTTGTTCATGTTGGAGGCTAACTACCAAGATTCATTGATTAACAACATAATTTAAGTCAAAAAAAATTGGACGAGTAAACTCCAAATTCGACTCCAAATTAAAGCTTTTTCAAGTCAAAAGATCAAAATAAACTTAGTATATACTCCACAAGTTAGATTAGAGTTATATCTTACGAAATATAGTATGATTGATTTCGGTTACTATAACAACTTTGAGTTTAGACTTCAAATTGAAGCTCCAAATTCAAGTCTTATGTTGTATTCTTGAATGTTAGAACATGTCTGTAGTGTGGGCCACCTTGAATGTGTTCTTCACAACACGCTCTAGTCACCAATGAAATACGTGAAAACCCTAACTAATATAATGGGATTTATGGGGGCTAGGGTTGCATAGCAGCATATAAATATGCTACGGTAAGGACCTGTAGAGTAAATATGACTTGAGCTCCCAATGTAATTATGAAAACCCACCTCACCTAGAGGTAATTTCACAAAAATATTAATTATAATTCATTCCACTAAAGAATTATAATTGCACTCTTAGCCATATTTTCAAAACTGAATAATCAAGCTCTAGTTATTAACTGCTTATTTATTCTCCCCACGTTAAGATTCTCGATACCTGCCGCTTAAATTAAATTACTAACAATTATATTTAATTGGCTTCTTAAATAAATTTCTTAAAACCTTCCGCTTAATTTATTTGACTGTCGGATAATTAAATTTACCTGTAGTATTTGACTCAGTCAAAACTTATAAGATTCCTTAATTGGGTATCGTCAATCCTGATTGTTAAACCAAGGGTTTTTTTATTTAGATTTTGATAATTTTAATAAATTAATTTTCAAATAAAATTGATTTAAAAAGATGTTGTTCATTATTTTCAAAAAGGTAGTGTTGACACTAATTGACAAATGAGTTGACACTTTTAGCCATATGAGATGTCTCATCTCTCAAATGAATTGACACTTAAGTACTCTTGTTAAAGAATATTTTGTGTTAACCCAAATTAATATTTGAGTCAACACCTTAAGGCAAAGATTGCTTCAATATTTCAAGTGTGTTAACACTTTTGAACAATTGAGTCAACACCTTAACTTGTTTATCTAAGATGTTTCAGGTATTCCAATTTGAGTCGACACAAATTGAATTTTGAGTTGACACAAAAGAACCGAGACCATCTGCAGAATTTCATGTCGATACCAAACAAAATTGAGTCGACATAAATCTATAGAGACTGCCTGCAGATTTTTGAGTCGACACCAAAGCGGAAATGAGTTAACACAAAATTTTTGAGAGTTCCTGCACTCTTTAGTGTCGACACCAAAGGTAATTTGAGCTGACACAAAAAGACCCTCTTGGGAAGCTGACGTACAAAAATAGTCGACACCAAATGTATTTGTATCGACATCGTTGTGTTGGAGAGAATGATGAAAAAATTTATGTTGACACCAATGAAGATTTGAGTCGACCCAATCACTTAAAGAACCAAACCCTAGAAGATTTGTGTTGACCCAAAACTATTTGTGTCGACACCTGCAACGGAAATTCAAATTACGCGACTGAGTTCAACGGTTGAATTTTTAGTATTTATTACTCCCACCTACCTCCAACGGTCATGGATCTTCAAGAGCCTATATAAGAAGTTATTCTTCAGACATCTATACAACTAAAGACTTACATTTATTGTTGTATTACTTAAATCAAAGACAAAATCTCTCAAGCTCTCATTTATTATTCATAACTTCAGCTCTTGTTTCTCATCTCTTTACTCCTCATTTATTGTCAATTATTTTCTAAAGAGAGTGAGTGATATTTACTGTAATACCTCATTTATTGTATATAAGGGTGAGTCACCCTTCCTCCTTTAAGTGGGTGAGTAATTCTTATCAAAAAAGAACTCAAGAGATTAGAAAGAAAAAAGGGACGTGTTTTTCGTAGGATTGTCTTGATATTGTAATGGTTTTGAATGCACCCGTAAGCATTCCACATTAGTGAAAATTCTCAAGGGGAGTCTTAGTGAGTGGACATAAGCTTGGAAGAAGCCGAACCACTATAAATCTCAGTATCCGGTTCAATTTCTCTCTCTCTAACCTCTTTAATATTCACATTACCTTTTTCCTTGATTATACTTGCTATAATTGTTTGTGATATTAAAAGATTTTTGAAAAGGTTTTAAAATAGTTATTATTGTTTTAAAACCCAATTCACACCTCTATTGGGTTGCCTAAAACTAACAATTGGTATAAAAACTTGGGCTCTTATTTTTTTTACTTAACCGTCTAAAAGTTTATATGGCAACCACTAGTATCGGATCTATTCAGTCAGAAGGTCAATCCATCAATAGACCTCATTTATTCAATGGAACAAATTATAATTATTTGAACGCTAGAATGAGAATCTACATTCAAGCCGTAGACTACAATCTTTGAAGGGTTATAATGAACGGACCTAAAAGACCTACCAAGACTGTGATGACCCATTTTCATATATGGCGTCCGTGACCGATCAGAGAGTCAAAACCCACCAAAGGCATCTTTCTTTCTTAATTTTTCGTTCCTTATTTTGAATTTTGCTGACTATTTTTTTTTCTTTTTAGCAAACTCATAAAAAGAAATCGTTCTCAGTAATTCATTTCAAAACCCCCAGATCTTCTAATAATACGTTCAATATTCAAACATTATAACTAGATACAAGAATTGAAATGCAATACAGCAATAGAAATGAACTTTAAACTTTCTTTCACAGTTATTACTTTCTTCCACAGTTATTACTTTCTTCATTCCATCATGCGTCGCCTGAAATTTTATCAACTCCCATTAGCATTGCTAGTGTGAATTCAATGATATTTGAACTCTTAATTATTGTACAGTGTTAGAATGATATATATATATATATATATATATATATATATTAAACGGTTAGCCAGAATTCGATAAGAAGGGACCCCACATTTTATACAGTAGACATGATCATTCCTTATAGCCACCCGACCGTGGCCCCCACCCTTATTGTTTCGTCTCTCTGGTACGCTTATCGTTCCTCAACGATTAGGACGCCGTTTAACCCATCATTTATTCATGCATAATTTTCATTCGTTTTCATTTCCATCATTCGTTTTCATTCTTTAACAATATAACATATCAGGTATCCATGTGAAATAAAAACTAATTCAGATATCAGAGACTCATCTGGTCTAGCAAAAACTTGATTTAATTTATTCAGAAAACTCTAAATCTAGAACATGCACAATAAATACTAGTTTTATAAAAATTAACCGTTCCTACTTTATATTTCAAATTTAACTTGGATTTTTGTAAACACTCTTTTTTTATTAAAAAAAAAAAACTAACTAAAACTCATAATGGCCCTGTTTGGGTAACTTGCTTATTGGCTTATTTGGCTTATAAGCAGTCAAATAAGTAATTTCGTTTGGTTTGCCAAATAAGTGAAATATTAACCAATAAACAAATAAGCTAATAAGTGAAATAAGTAACATTTAAGTAAAATTTAAGTCAAACATTATTGCTTATTTAAGAAAATATGCAAAAATAAGCCAAATAAGCAGAAATAAGTAAATTAGTAAATAAACCATTTAAAAGCCAAGATAGCCAAATGAACTTGATTATTTCTGTTTTTGCTTATTTCACAATAAGCAAATAAGCCATTTATCCAAACGGGGCTAATATTTAATTTATTCATATTTTTCTAACTTTCTAAACTTTGACTTTATTTTATTATATAATTTAATCATCATTTTTTTATAGGAATTTATCAAAATCATAATTTTTATTTTAAAAGAAGATTAAATATCAAAACCATGAAAAAATACTTGTTTTTAGTAAAATTCTTTATATTTATGTTAATTTATTCTATTTGTTTTTAAAAAGAAATCTTTTATACAAATTTAAATCATTAAAATCACCAAAGATGTACGCAAAAACTTAACTCTTTTTATTTCATAAAACTAGTTAAAAACATAACATGTAAAAATATTAATTTTGGTTTTATAAAATATTCTATTTTTATAACATATAAAATTACAAACACACTTTTTATTAAAATATTTTTATCTTTTTAAAATATTCATTTTGTATTAAATAATAGGATGATCCTTAAATTAATTAATTATTTAGTTAAATTTTAAAATATAATTTTCATCTACTAGTAAAATAACATAACATGGTTATTGTTACTAGTTATTTTAAATTTTTTATTTAAAATATTTAACCTTCTTAACTTTAAAGTCTCGATCATTTTTATTTATTAAACTTATAATATTTTAATATAATTTTTAATATAACTAATTAAACTCGAATAAATTTGGATAAGAATTTTGTAGTTTGAATCTTTATCCTAACTTATTAAAGGTTAAAAGCATGTAAAAGCAACTGTTTTTATATTATTTAAAATATTTGAGCTTATCTCTTTAAAATTTAATTTGTATAAAAACTAATTAATCACATAATATCTATTTTTTTTAGTTTTATTCCATTTATTTATTTTTTTCTTTTCTTAAGAAATTTAAGTTAAATAAAATAAAAAAAACACACAATAAAACAACCAACCTAAACCAAACAGAGCCTTAATGACAACCACAACTAACAAACATAACCCATAACAGTAGCTACGCCATGCACGAACCACTGCCCTCGCCGGGTTTTCTTTGTTTTTTGACTCAATTTTGAGCCACTCGTCCGGATAATCCGGAGGTTGGTTTTGATGGCCGTTCATGGCCACGCATAAGGGGCTGTGAGGTGAATCTAATAGAATTTACGGGGGTCGAAACGGAGGTTTGAGGTGACAGCTGTGATCGTCTAAAATTAGGCAAAAAAACTAGTTTTTTTTTAAAAAAAATTCTCAAAACGATAATTTTTGATTTGGATTTTCCGGAGCAGTTTACTGGCGATCGGCGCCGTTCACTAGTGGCGTTAGGGCCTCAAAAAGGTAACAGTCCTTGGTGACAGTGGATGGTGGCCATAAACAATGGTGGCGGTGCGCGTATATATAACAGTGGGTGGTGTGTGACGGTGACCAGTGAGTCCGGTGGTGCATGGGTTTGCTTGGAAGGTTCATTATAACGATCCCAACTTTCAAGAATTTTTTTTAATAAATCAAATATTACTTAATAAATATAATAATAAATAAAAATTAATCATTTTGTCATGGAGTATATAATTCATGGAATTTATTATAATAATAAACTCAAGTAAGTTTAATTTTTAAGTTAAGCTAAAAATTTAGGCTTAAATAATAAGATTATAATAAGTTTTATGCTAACGTTAAGTTTAAGTTTAATAATAACAATAATAATAAATAATTTAATAGTAGAATAATTTTTATTTTAGAAGGTAATAATCTAGTTGGGAAAGAAATATATTTTAAAAGATAATAATTTTGTTTTTAGAAGGCAAAAGAATTAAGAAATAAATAAAAATAATAATTATATTTTAGAATATATAAAATCTTTAATTTTATATATCTTTAGCTCTCTATATATACACATTACCATTACGGTTGGGGTACCTAATGGTCTGCCGCTGGGAAGCTTAGGAAAAAAAAATAATATATACCACCATAACAGTTGGGCGCCGCTGGAAGGGAGTTTGGGGAGGAAAAATCAGTTGGCGTTTTTACACGGATCGAGAGCCAAACGAAATCGGATCGTCGTGATTTTTTGAACGTATACTCAAGATATCGTATTCTTGATAATCAACGGTTTATTTTTTCAACTGGTAAGATCTAAACCTGCGTTTATTTCTATTGATCGTTACAAATAATATTCGATTATTTCGGCATTCCGTTTTCTTCTCGTTCTCCAACCGTTCTTCGTTTTTTTTTTTTAAAGAAAGAGGAGAATAAGCCTTTGGATTTGGGGATTAAGAAAGAGTCTAAACCATTTGTCTCTAACCGAAGCCGTTATCGTTATGTCGTTGTAGAAAACCAAAAAAAGGTAACTGAAATCACTAGTTTCGCAATGCATCAATATTTACACTTTTCTTTTGATTTAAGTTTCAATTATTTGCTATATTTTAATATGTATGATGAATATTATGATATTAAGGGTTTGCTTTTACTATAAACAATTAATCAAAAATTTTAAAAAATAAATAAATAAATAACCAAATTACTTGTTGCGCCGGTTCAATATTTAATTACTTTGATGAATTCTACGATTTTTTTTAGTTGCAGAATTTTTGAATATTTTTTTAATAAATATTCTGAATTTAAGAGGGTTCACTCCAAATAATAATAATAACAATAATTAATCAATTAGTCAAACTTTAATTGGGTTGTTCATATAAAAAAATACATAAATGCGTGTTTTAAAGACGAACCTTATTATTAATAAAAAGTTTATTTTTCCAAGATGGTTTTAATGGATATTAGTTTGTATTTCTAATATTGAAAGAATTAAGTTAAAACTAAGAAAATTTGACAAAAACTGAGATATGTACAAACTGTCAAAACTGGGCCGCGCGAACAAGTTTCTGATTTTTTGTTTGTGTGTTGTGTTAGTTAAGCCTTATAGAATTTAATTAAAAATGGGCTAAATCATCACCTTAAGATTATTCTAAAGTAACAGAAAATTGATTGAGTTACCAAGATTAAAAAAACAATTAATCTGTTAAAAAAAAGGTTAAATAAATATGAAACTCAGATTCAAACTGACACTTGTCATATTTTGTTTGATTATAAAATTATTTGTTTATTGATTCATGCATGTTTAGATATCTTATGATGTTATTGATGATCGCATGCTAAGTTATCATTTTTCATTATAGCATGATTCGTATCGCAAGTTGATCATCGATTTTAGCTTGTTTTTAACTATTGAAAATGTGTTCATCGGGAGGGTTGTATAAATAAATTTCGCATGCTAAAAATCATAACGGGGTTAATTACGAGAAGCTAGTTGTATGTCGTGGTTTGTTGTGGTGATGGATATTAACAAGGTGCACCCGCAGTAAGCTGGGCCGGTGTTCGAACTTTGATAATATCTTGCGGAGTTTAGGTTTTTGATAAGTTACCTGGCCGACACCCGCCGTAGGCTAGGTCGGTGTATATTTTAGGGTAACTTATCAAGCAGACATAGATGCGTTCTCGGTTGTAATTCTAGGATGATTATCTGGCAGAAACAGACCGCAGGCTGTGTCTTGTTATTATTCTAGGATATCATCTGACTGGAATCGCAGAAACTTCTCGTGCATTAGATTTGATGTGGATGAAGATGAGGAGGATGTGTTCGGGTAGTGATTCAGGATAACCCTAGTTGGAGTTATTAGTAATTAATTAAATCACGATGCATTTTGATATATCTGTTGTTTATTTGTTGCTACCTGTTGATGTGATTAGTTATCGATGCATGTTTTACTTATGATGTGTTTATTGAGTTCTTTGAACTTATGGCTTCGTTTTATGTTGTCTTGGTGATTCAAACACTAGGTAATGAAGTGCAGGATGGTGTCGTAGAGGAGAACATAGAAGAACAGATAGAGCCTTGGTTCATGTGAACCTACCCACCAGAGTCTTTATTATCAGTATTTTTTTGTTTTTAGTTATTTTTTTATTATTTTCCGCTGCAAGAATAATGTTGTAATAAGATTTTTGGCTTAATTTTTAATTTTTTGAGAAATATTAGAATAAGAATTTACCTTTCTGTTGCTTAGTGTTTTATTTGTCGCTCTAAATGAATCCAAAATTTTTGAGTCGTCATAGTTGGTATCAGAGCACTAGGTTCAACCCTTACCCATGCGATCGCAGATTCAACATAAATAAGGTTAAAACGTAAAAATTTAATAATAACTGTTTAAAAACCTTGGTTTATTTGGTTATATAAATGAATCGAGCGAGAGGCAGACCTCGCCGATACTTGGAACCACGAAAAGATGTGGAACCTGAAGTGTTCGAAGGACAAAGAGAACCGCCACCGATACCATGAGACGGGGATTTTAATTTTCTACTCTGGACCCTCGTTGATGCAATAAGGAATCCACAGCCTGCACGTGCTCAAGCACAGCGAGTTCGAACCGACAAGATAACTTTGTTTTCTGATTTTTGCCGCCGTCAGGGATGAAGCCAATCGAGTAGCCCTGGCCACTTATCAGTTAGAGGGAGAGGTTGACCACTGGTGGAATTCGATAAGAAATTCTCGCCATGTGGCTACCATGCAGCAGTTTGAGGAGTTATTCCTCTAGAAGTAAAATTCTTGGGACATGTTATATCTGAAAAAGGAGTATCAGTGGACCCAGGAAAGGTAGAAGCTGTGATGGACTGGAAGCATCCAAAGTCAGTTTTTGAAGTTCACAGTTTTCTAGGGCTGGCAGGCTATTATTGAAAATTTATTCAGGATTTCTCTTGATTAGCCCAACCGATGACGAGGTTGACGCAGAAAGGGATCAAGTTTGGATGGAGCAATGTTTATGAAAAAGCTTTTCAAGAGTTGAAGACGGGATTAACCAGTGCACCCATTCTGATAGTACCCGACAGAATCGTGGGTTATATAGTGTTTTGCGACGCATTTAAAGAAGGTCTTGGCTGTGTTTTGATGCAAATTGGTAAGGTTGTAGCGTATGGGTCTCGATAGCTTAAGCCGCATGAGCAGAATTATCCAACTCACGATCTAGAGTTGGCAGCAATAGTTTTTGCATTGAAGATGTGGAGGCACTATCTATACGGAGAAAAGTTTGAACTCTTCACTGATCATAAAA